>PVKS010002765.1:0-103890 GCA_004027875.1 Aplodontia rufa
GCCCACTAAACCACTGTGCTATGTTGTTGCCTCATGCATGAAGCTTTTAATCTTCAAGTTATTGGTAATAAAAAGAAAGGCTGGATGAAATAATTCTATTGAGAAGTTAATTCTAATTGAAAAAAACTAACAAAACTTTTATAACACTACATCCCACCTACAATATATAAGCACTTTACACAGAGATTAATTCATTTAATCTTCACTCCAATCCTGTGATGCACCTCTGCTGTTCCTGTTGAATGGAAAGGAAATTTGAGAGACAGGGCAAGTAGCATGCTCATGCTCACCCAGCTAGGATATGATAGGAATTCAGGTGGAAAAAACTGTTGCCAGTTACTACAATTATTTTCAGCATCTTAGTCCTGCCCCTGCTGATTGCCTCTGAACAAGTGTCCCATCTATCTAAATACTGGAAACTGTGTTTACAAATAAGACATGAAGGATTGCATGATCTCTAAGGTCCCTTCAAATACTCCCACTGATTGATTAGGTGCAAAACGTCCTGCAAAGTCACTTTGGGCAGTGGGGGATCATATGCCAGTGCAAAGACTAAAACACAAACACTAACTTTCTACCTGACTGCGATTCTAACATTTCTCTGCATATGTCTGAGAATGGTTCTGGAAAGTATGAAGTATTTCAATTGTCTCTGAAAATACTAATTTCATTTCATCTCAGCATCTCCCAGCAGGTCCTTACAATTGTTAAAATTCTGAAAATTCTAGCTCCACTGTTTACCAGCTGTGTAACCCAGTTAAGTATGTCATCCCTCTAACCTCAATGTCTTTCTCTAGACAATGAGGATAACACCAATTCTACTTCAATAAAGTTGCTGTGAGGATTGAGATAATAGATGTCAAGCTGGTAGAACAGTACTTAGCACACAGTAAATAATGAGTAACAATTAGCACTATTCTTGCAAAAGATTTGGGCTCCTACGAAAGTTAATATTGCAATTTTCCACAATTATCATTCCACAGGATTCCTCCTGAATTTTGAGGAAATCTCAGACTTCTCCCAAAATTTGGAGAATTGAACTTGTTCTTTTATATCTTCAGGGGAGAAAAAGGAATCTGGTTAAACTACTCAATGGTTTAGATTCAACTTGATATTGAATTAAGTTAGTTTGCTAAAGATATTTAATTTCAGTGGTCCTTTATATATGATATCCACAGGAAGGACACATGTTTATTTAATCTAACTAGTCAATCAATATTATTAAGTATAGTGAGTTGTTTCAAAATAATTTTCTAAAGTTTGTAAGGGATAAAGGATAGCTCCTATTCTGCTCATTCCTCTCTAGTTAAGCTTTATTATTTGCTAAACGGCATTCCAATGTTATTTTCTGAGGGTTGGATTAGCGTTGTAGAACACCAGAACCAGTTTTTCCTTTTAAATAACACATTTTCCATACAACAGAGGAAATATAGGGAAATATATCTTTTTTTTTTTTTTGGAAGTGTGATGATGCAGTTGGAACTGTTGAGATTTAGCCCTACTTGGAGGTCTTGTTGACTAATGTAAACTCACTTTTGCTCCATAAAGAGTTCAATAAATTAACCCAGAGCTTTAAAGCAAGTTATTAGCCTAATGCAGATCAAAACTGAGAACCAATTAGGTCTTTTATAAAATTATTAGAAATTGTTACATAAATGGATATTTATGAAGTATTAAATTCACTCTTTGGTAAGTCTTGTGCACAAATATGATGTGATTGCATGGGGATAAAACCAATACTCAGAACTTAAGCAAAGCTTTTAGAGCTGACGGGGATCATAGAGATTATATCATCCACCAAAGGGCAAGAGGGATTAAGTGATTTGTCTAAGATTATGTGGAGAATGACTGGCTAGTCCAGATTTCAAGTGGGCCCAGGGAAGGCCTGTTCCTCTACAGCATCTATTCAGACACGGTACTATACTGATAGTAATGATTACAACAGTCACCATTTCTTGCATATACACTCTGGGTCAGTAGTCTACTAGGGTCTTCCTTGCTCTATCCTCTCCACAGCTCTGTGAGGCATGTCCAGTTATCTTAATTATACAGATCAGATGCCTGAAACCCAACATCTGTGCCATCTTCAAAGCTTCATAAATACCAAATACCAAGAGCTGGGATTCACTCTGTCCTGAATTCGGAATCTTTCTGCAGGACCAGCTACTTTGTGCACCAAAACCAACATGCCCCCACTTGCACTGGTTTTCCTTTGAAATCAGTATTTTAGTCTCCTTCAACGATAGTCTCCTCTGCGTGAAGAACGTGATATGAATCGCCAGAAGAAAGTAATTTCCAAATTCCTCAAGTCACACTCCAAGGAAGAGGCATCAGAATTCTATTTGACTCCTGTTCTTGATCATTAGCTAGTTGACTTTTAATAGCATCAAATGTAAGCAAACTGCCAAATTATTAAAACATTATTTTTTTGTCTATACAGGTCATGGATTCAAGACCAAAAATTTAAAAGCAAATTGAAATGGTGGAGATGCAAAAAATGAGAAGGGAAAATAGAGCCTGGCCCTCTATAAAATTAACACTTCAAGGTTAACTTAAGTATTATAGAAAAGTGTATCTATTTAATGCTTCATTCTACTCATAAGAGAAACTCCCAAATGTTAAGTACTACCTATGTTTTTTTATTTTTTTTAAGAGAGAGAGGGACGGTGAGAAAAAGAATCAATTTTTTATGAGTTTTTTTTGTGTGTGTGTGTGTGTGTGTGACTTTGTTGTCTATGTGGTGTTGGGGTTTGAACTCGGGTTCTCGTGCATACTAAGCAAGAGCCATAACTGCTGAGCTCCTACCCTCTCCAGCTCCTACCCTGTTTTTAAAAGTTAAAAATATACTGGGAATATATTGATGTATTCATACTTTTACTCATACTTTGGGCAAAGAACTACAGTCAAAACAGCAATGTCAGCAAACTATTTTAGATTCACCAGAAAAAACTGTTAAATGTTTATTGTGTTTCAGAAGCATTGGTTTGCAGGCAAAATGAAGAGATTTTATGTTTACTGTTTGTTTGGAAACTTTTTATTAAAAATATTTTTAAATATTAATGCTATTTTCAATACAGGAGTGATAATACTCAGTAAAGCATGGTGTAGTTGGTATTGTGACCTTGGGAATGTAACAGTCCATCTAGCTTCTGGATCCCTCCACTCTCAGCAACACAACCTAGTAGCAAAATGCAAAGACCCTTTCAAAAAATAAAGAGGCCTTTGGACAGGTGCATGAGCAGAGTGGGATGGGGCAAATAAAGTGCTCTTTCCTGAATTACTCCTGCTTTTGGCTTTGACTTCTTTTGGAACGATCAATTCTAAGAGAACTGAGACAAACCCTTCTATGCTCCACAAAGGGAGGGAGAAAAAAAAGCTTGTCATTCACAAGCAGCAATCCACAAAACCAGTGCAGAGTACAAGGGTTAGGGGAATTAGGGACAAAAAAAAAGAGTAAAGTGCACAGTTACTGTCAAAAATATATTATTTTGCTCCTACGAAAATTAAGAGAATTTTATCTAATAGACTAGATTGCTGACCTTTTAATACATTTGGTTTTCATGAAACATACAATCACCATCGGACATAAAAAGACTAATTAGCTTTTTTTAAAAAAATTGCTTGGAGTTATCTACAGGAATCTTGTGAATTCGATTCAAGAATAACATTCTGCAGCTCTTTGGATATTGAATGATTTCCTCAGATCAATCCACAAAGGAATTAAGGAGCTGATAACACACTAATTCAAATGAGCGTTTCTCCCATCTTCTCTCTCTTTCCCCCTAAATGCCAGTGCTTTCCAGCTCTCCCTCTTCTATGCCTGTGGCATGAGACCGGGAAATCATGAAGAGTTTCTCCTTGTTTGTAAACTGCCTCTGCACTGGCTGAGGTTGCTGGACCATGGGTGGCTCTTGGCTGGGACACTCCGAGGGACTCTGCTCCGAAGCCGAAGCGGTGGCTGCTTCACAGTCTTGCCTTTTACTGGCTACTACGTCCACAACCGACTCCAAGGAGGTGCCGGCCTCCCGCAGCGGGGTGTAGCCCTTATTGCTGCTGCATAGATCATCCGATTGGGAGCTTCGGGAGTCCCGCGGGGCGCCGGAGGAGTCCTCCAGTAGCAAGGGAGGGGAGGGGGAAGCCGCTGTGTCTTGAAGGCTCAAGTCCAGGTCCGCACCGCGTGGGGCGGGTGGGGGCTCGGGGGACGGCGGTGCGCGGTAGTCCGGGAGCCCGCTGATGCTGCGGCGCCTCAAGGCCGCATACCTGCTGGTCCTTGGCAGGCGGCCTCCCTGCCCCCTGGCGGTGCATGCAGCGGCCGCGCCCCCGGGCTCATCCTGCTCCCCAGGAGCCCAGAGCGCGCCGCCCTCCGCTCCGCGGAGGTCAGTCAAACTCAGTTCAAGCTCGCCCTGCGGGATTTCCCGGGAGCCGCGTTCCCCGGGTGCCCTCTGCCAGCTGCAGCTAGCGCCCTCCGCTTCTCCGTCCCTGTCGCGGTCCCCTTGTAAGGGCATCAGCGCGAAGGCGCTCAGCGAGGAGCCCACGAGTGAGCTGGCAGTGCTCTGGCGCCCCCAGCTCTCGGGTGGGCTGCACGGCGCCGGGCTGCTGCTGCCACTGGCGGCTGCGGTGGCAGTGGCGGCTGCGGTAGTAACCGCGGCTGTGGCTGTAGCCCGGCGACGGTCAGCCACGCCAGAGCGCTCGCGGTAGATGCTGTACACCGCCTCCGCCAGGCTCGGGGGCTCCCGCGGGAACCGCGGAGACGAGGCCAAGTCTGGTGGGGACGCGGATCCCCGGGCCCTGCTGCTGCCCCCGCCCAGTGTTGCGGGGTGAGGCCACGAGCCCCTGGCCAGCATTGCAGCAGCCCCAAAGGTGTCCCCAGAGCCGCCGCAGCCCCCGGGCTTCAGCTCCAGGCCCCGCGACTGCACATAGTTTAAGAAGCCGTTTAGAGGTGCAGTCCCAGGGGGCGCTGAGACTGGAGCCGAGGACGAGGAGGAAGCAGCGGCGGCTGCGGCCGCTGCTGCTGCGGCCGCCAAGTCTTTGGCGCGGAGGCTGTGCACGTCGATGACAGTGGAATAGAGGTCACGAAGGTTGATGATCTTGGTCTTCTTGTCCCGGTTCTCGTGCAGCACCGCGTTGGCGCAGATGAAGAGAAAGATGCCGATGCCCATAATGAGAGGCCCCAAAACCTTGAGCTTGTCCGAGTGAAGGTAGCCCGAAAAGATGCGGAAGAAGAAGCCCACTGAAGTGGAGGAGGTTGAGGGAGGGGCGGCTGACCGCGCTGGAGGCGTGCTTCTGGGCTCGCCCACGGAACTGGAGTTGCCGCCCCCTGAAATCCCTGGGTGGCTCCCGGTTGAGTTTTTGCTGCCACTACTGCTGTTGGTGTTGGTGGTCGGGATGCGGTGGCCACTGCCTGCAGGCGGCAGCTGTTTACTCCCCTCCCTATTAGCCCCGTTGGCCTTGGGCCAGTAGCCCACCACAGCCATGGCTATGCCGACCAGCAGCACTAGGATCCCGCAAAGGGCGATGAGACCCGAGATGGAGCAGAGCTTTAGCTTGCCTTTCACCACTACCACGTCGTTCTTGCGCCTCTTCTTAGCTTTCCTCTTGCGTTTAGGGACCTGGCTTGTGGGGCGGAGGGGATCCTGCTTTCTGGCGGAAATCCTCAGCAGGCCTCCAGTGGCGATCATGGCGAACTCGTGGAGAGTGGGGCAAGCCCCTAGGGCTGGGGCAGAGGTTTGTGCAGAGGGGGCACCAGCTGCCCACTAGCTGCTCCGCCACCACCTCCTGCTGCAAAGCAGAGGAAGACAGTCAGAGGGTTGTAGACTTGACTGCAGCAACAGCTCACGTGCTGCAACTGCCCTACTCCCGGATCCCATTTCATGTGTGCTCTCCACCCCTACACCCGAACCTTAACCCACTAACCCAAGTGGGATAGGCGATGATAAAACAATTTTGAGAAGCCTTCTCTCCCCTTCCCCATCCCATCCCCTCCCACACACACATACACATTCCATAGAAAATCACCATTGTTCATTTCAAACCCTCCTGTGGGGGGCAGTCAATGGGGGTTCCCACCATTGATAAACACTCCATGGAAACTTAAAGTAGTGGTCGAGGGCTCTTCAGGCAAGAGCCTTTCTTTTCCTTTGTCACACTGGAATCAGATTTCCTAAGGGAGGGACCACAGGAGTGGCAAGTCTCCAGGCAAGCCCAGAAATCTGTCAATGTGGAGCCTAAAGTTCTGAAACAGTCATGAAAGTTACTATTGCAGGAAGGTGAAAGGAATCCATCTCACTGGATGAAAATGAAAGGCTATATACACAGGCCGGAAGACAGTTTATTTCCTTCAGATAATTAACAGAGTTCATTGCTGAGAAAACACCAGAAATATTTCAGTGCCATGGCAATAAATCTCTTTACAAAGTTGTGTCTCACCTACTCTGGTTCCTACAGCTAAAAACAAGCAGATCCCTCTCACAGTCTTCTCATCTCGATTCTGCAACATCTGGACAGCTTCTTGGGGTGGAATATTTAGTTTTAGGTAACTGGTTATGTAACTGAGCTCTTGCTTCTGGCTGCCTCTCCTCCCTCAGAGGGACTTCCTTAAAGGTATCTTGTGCTAGATTTCATCAGGGAATTTGAGAAGCCCCCTGAAATCTCCAAGAGAAAGATCTTTTTCTCATGTGGGAAAATTACAATCTTTAAAAAAAAATCAACTCTGCCATAATAGCTTTCTGACCCCTTATTAATGTGCCAACAGCATTCTACAGAATCCCAGTATTCAAATGAGTAGGCAATTAACTAGGTGAAGCATTCTACATAATAATGATGATTTATAGGCTGGCATTTCCCCAAGTGAGAGCTGTTTTCTTCATCCTTTACTCATGAGGTCAATTTTGGGAAGGGAGAGTAGCAATAATCAATGGACTATCCCTAGGAAGTTTATTTAGTTGTTTGTAAGAGAGCCTGTGCAGGTAAATTCACTGTGAATATCCGTCAGCTTCTTAAAATTCCAGTCTTTCTAAATCCTCAGAGTAAAAAATTTTCTGTTCCATTGGTTGTGTTATCTCTTATCATATACATGCTAAAATTAAGGGCATTGCATGAATCTGAAAGATGTTGATACATCTCATGGGTCTGTTGGTATTTTATCCTTCATAATTCATGTTTTTAGAATGTTACCCTTTGAAAATGTGGGATTACTTTAGGAGATTTTTTTTTTTTTGCTTTTAATTGGTGTTTGGGTGAAAAGCTTTGGCCCTTAACTACTTTTATTATATCAATATAGGCAAGATCCTTTCTCCAAGTGGGAAAGCAGATGGTAATCAGCTCTTTACAATGTTTGCAAATCAATACCTCCTTGGAACTTAGTTGGGGTTTAGCATAGAGAAACACTAGGTAGGTTAAGGAGGGGTTAGTAGAAAAACAGATGAGTGAGCCTTTTAAATTTTCTTTTAAAAAAGAACAGTGCCAGTTAGTGCAAACATTATGTGTGTATGTGTGTCCATCTATCATCTCCCCCCACCTCAGCCCCGCACCACACACACGAATAATAACATTTATTTTGTACTTGCAAGAGAAGCTGCTGCTTTAACTGGACCCTGGACTCCAGCATGTTTAATAATCTGGAGATCTGTGGTTATCTTCAGAAGGTTTTAAGGACAAGACATTGTAGAAGCACATTCAGACTCAGTCTGCAAGGTGGCTCTCCCAGGAGAGAAGGGCTAACATTTTGTTTGGGCAGTGATAAGGTGCACCAGGATGCTGACTTGTGTGAGGAAGGTATCCACTTGTATTTCTCCTCAGTAAGGCAGCTTTGGCTCAGATCGGATGTAAGAAAGGTTGGACAGGATTTCAACAATCATTTACAGAAGATCTTTAAAATTAGTTTAATAGCTAGTAATTAGCTCCCTGGTTTATTATTCCTTCAGCTCTGTTGAAAGCTGAACTCCTTTTCAACGGATTAACATTTGACATGAAATACTGGCAAAGGTCAGGAGCCATTCGTGGAAGACCCACCTTTGAGGTTTTCCTTTAGACCTGACGAAAGGAAGCAAACTTGGCAGTGGAGGTTGTCTGCCCTCTCAATTGACTTGCCTAGTGCCGTCCTTCCCGTAGCTAAGGAATGGAGGATGGGGGGAAGCAAAGGAGGGATATCTAAAAATACAACTGCTTCCAAGAGAGACATTCAAGTTCTCGGCTCCTGATGGATTAAGCCGCACTCGGCGACTGAGACTCGGAGTCCGCAGGCTCTGAGCGCCATGCTGTGCCGGGCACCTAACCCGGGCCCTGGACCCCCTGCCCCGCCCCTCCTTGGCAGGGCAGCGCACCCCTTGCCCTTCCCTTTGGTCTGCTTATTTCTGTTGGAGTCACATGAGTGCAGCAGCTGCGAGTCCGCCTCTGGAAAGAAGACAGGCAGGAGCTAAGTGAGGGCAATCCTGAACTCGCTGTTTCTGGGCAGCGCATCCCGGGTAGCCCGCCCAGGGAAATCCTCTCCCGGAACACCAGCCCAGGGGACCGGGGCTCCGGGCTGGAGGGCTGGGGAGGGGCAGCCTGGGGGCTCGGGATTGACAGAATTGCTCAAAATGGCAGCACTAGTCGCAAACAATATCGCTCACTTACCCAGGGAGACCGGGGGAGCTCGGGGCCAGCGAAGGGGCGCTCGGGCGACACAAAGGAACCATGGAGAAACTTTTTCAGCCCGAGCCGACGGCGGAGCGCAGGGACAGCGCCTCGGGGCCCTCCACGCGAGCGCGGCTCAGCAGCCTAGCGGGGGCGAGCGTCCGCCCCGGGCTCCAAGCTCCCTCCGGCGCTGTGGCGGGAGCCATTTCCAAGAGTTTGCAAGAAGTGTCAGGTCCTCCGCACTGTGCATCCTGCCTCGGAGCCTTCTCCCCTCCAGCGCTCCTCATCCAGTTCTCAGCGTCCCCTCCCGCGGGGCTCGGGTGCGGATCCCTGCGGCCGCGCGGTTCCCGGCCGTTGCGCTTCTTTTGTGTGGCTGCGGCGCGCCGGGCTCCGCCGGGTGGAGTTGAGCCCGCGGCGGCGGCTCGGGGCGGCCGAACTGGCGGCTGTTGCTAAGAGACCGGAGCCATGACACAGGGAAATTGCGGCAGGATGGCAGTCGGTACCCGGCCCGACTCGGCGGCTCGGGGGCGCACCCGCCCCCCGCCCCGCCCCCCCGCCTCCTCCCGGCGCTCCCCCCCGCGGCCTTCCCCCGCTTTCCCACTTCCTCTCCAGCCGGCCTCCCGTCCCTTCGGAAGCGCCGCGTCCCCGACGAGGGGGCGCGAGGAGGCACCCGCGCCGGGCGCTCCGGCCGCGGGGTCAGGGCGCGAGCGCGCCGGGCAGAGCGCGGGGCGTCTCGGCCTTCCCCGCCCCCGGGGCGCCCCGGGACAGCCACCTGCCTTCTCTGGCAGCTTTGTTCTTTTTCTCCCAACTACCTGTCTGAGCAGCGGGCCGGAGAGGGCCCCAAGAAAGACCCGCCCCTCCAGGGTCTCCCCATCAGCATCCGAGGGGCGCTCTTTGGGGAACCAGGGGATAGTGTCCCAGTCTCTCTCTCTCCTCCTGCCTACCGCACCTCTTCTTTCTCCTCTTTTGCTGCCTCTACTCTTCGTTGCGACACTGCCTTGGCTGCTTTCCCCCCTCCCACTTGGGAGTTTGCAGTGTGGACGGCCGGTGAACACAGTAAGTTGTCCCCTGGCGAACTGGGCCCCAGCGGAGTGGAGCAGCCCCCGCAGAGCCGGGCGCACCGCGGGACTCTGCAAGCCACTGTGTGATGTTACGGCGCTTCAGCCCTTCCGGGCTTTGTGACCGGCCTTATGGGGACCACCGCTGCTCCCCGCCCCGACGCAGGCAGCTCTCAATGGAGATTAGAATCTGCGCCGAGGCTCTTCCTTGGGCAGCCCCCGCTGATCCTACCCTGTGCAGTAATCAAGAAGCATTGAAGGAATAAAGGAAAACTGTAATTCTCCAGGAATCAGGGTTAGCATCAAAGAGGGGAGGTGGGGGTAGGGAGGATGTCCAAACTCCCTACGTCATTTGAAAAAGAGAGAGGAGGGGGGGGAGGGGAGATACTGATTCCTAGCTCATCCTTCTCCTCTCAACTGTAAAGTAAAAATGACAGGGGACAGAGAATTTCCAAGTGGAATTTCCCCACAGAGTATTGAGAAAGTAAGAAAGATTTCAATTATCTATTGAAATAAGGCAGCCAGGACTCAGGAAGAGAGGCACAGAAGAGCAAGTGCTGTCTGAAATTTGAGATTCAGACTGAAATATTTTGGCGGTGGTGATGGTAGGTGGGTGTTGTATATCCTAAGTTTTCCTATTTAGGGGTCCACAAAAACCCACACAGGAGGGCTTTCTAGTTACAAGATATTTGTGTACACAGCATCCACTGGTTTAAGCCTAGAGCATACACTTTTCAAAAAGAACAATAAAGACAAAATGTGTAGATTCAATGATATAAATGTGCATCATGATCTATGCAGTCACGATGGAGGTGGTGGGGAGATGGCAGGAGAAAGGTGTCCTCTGTCACCCTTTTCATCAAATTATGAGTGTGGATTATGATCAGAGTGTTCAGAACCCACCTCCTTCCACCTGTCTATCCCTGCTTAGATCTTGAATATCAGAAGACAAACCATAATAAAAGGAAAGTTTTAAATTCTGCATTGGCTTGTTTCCTTTTAGGGAAATCACTGCAAAGGAGGAATAACTCAGCTAGGTCCAGTTGTTTTCTAAAGCTTTTTTTGGCTTTGAACATTCACATTTCTTGAGTCCTGATAATAATCTGGTGTTCCCTACAAAGATTGGGCCTGCGGTTTCATTACATAGCTAGCTGCTAAGGAACATAGGAAGCACCTGCTATCCTGTTTGCTAGGCTGTACTAACAGGAATATTATCAAAGAACTTCATTAGGATTTTAGATGGATTAAGCCAGTAATAGTTTCAAATTTCTGCATAAATTATAGCCATCATTTGCACATTTCAAGCTCATTTGAGGGATTTGGAGAAGAATCTTTTTTTGGACAAATGGATCTTGAGACACAGCTAGATTTTCCTTATGTTGATGACTGTGACAGAATTTATGGTTTATTATTCAAAGGCTTCTTCCCAAACTGAGCTCTTTGGAACTGTGAACTGTTCATTTAACCAGAGTGTTAACACATTAAGTAATTTTCTTTGTTTTCAGTTCAAGGTATCAGAGGAAATCAAGCAGATCACATCTGTTTCCAGTGGAGTCCTTTATTCCCTCTGTAATAGG
This sequence comes from Aplodontia rufa, assembly GCA_004027875.1. Taxonomy (NCBI): domain Eukaryota; kingdom Metazoa; phylum Chordata; class Mammalia; order Rodentia; family Aplodontiidae; genus Aplodontia; species Aplodontia rufa. Next base: position 11,249 of record PVKS010002765.1, read on the forward strand.
GAATCCGCAGACATTCCTAGGACTTTTCAAGTTACGTCAAGTTATTTTTTTGAAAGAACAATGATACTTTGGGCCTTCTGGAGTTATTTTCCTTCTTGTTCACATTTCAGTTTAGATGATTTCTGAGATGGTGGGACACCACTTTCATCCTGCTGAGGACTGAAGGGCTAAGGCTACCTAATTACAATCATTCACTGATGTCTCTAGATCTCAGAGCTGAAGAAGTTGCAGCAGGGATGGTCATGAAGGAAGGCCTTGAAGGGGCGGGGAAGAGAAGAGGTAAAAGATAGTTTACTTAGATAAAACTGTGACCTGCAACCTTTCACCTGCACTTTCTTTAAAAGAATCCTTATGGAATGTATTCAGTTTCATAATTTATTCACAACTCATTTACTTCCCCTCATGATTTCATCAGCCTCATCTGGCTGACCCAACTATGGAACCTGAATGGCTCATGGGGAGACAGTGACCTGCCAAGGGCACACTCAGGCCTTCTTGTCTTTAGGAATGTGCCCTGAGGAAGAGTCTGCGTATGCCAATACCCAGTAGCTCCCACCTCTGCACACAGCTTGCTCTCAGGGATTATTCAGGCTGCAGAAAGAAAAGTAGTTTAGGATAATAGGTCCTGGAACCAGTTTGTACCCTCCATTAACCACCTAAATCATTTAATCCTGCTGGCCTCAGTTTCCCTATCCACAATGGGTATGGCATCAATACCTTCCTTGTGGCATTGTTGTAATGAGGCCTAAATTAAGTTTAGCTGACATAAGCCAAAGTTCAGCACTTTCTAAATCTTGTTAAATGCAGCTGTTTTTTTAGTCCTGACATCTCCCACCTTGATGCCCTCACTCATCTGTTCCATTCATATTCGCCAGGATCTACATGGGACCCTGTGCACTTTCTTACAAGTGGGGTTCTGGGATCAGCTGTTGTGACTGAACTGTCTCAGTCCTTATGATGTAGGCCCAAAGCTATTCCAAAGAGCCTGCTCTGAAGGGTAAAGACACCCTTCCTTTGCTGTTTTGTTCATTTTGCAATTAATCTGGGCCCTTTAACTTCAGTTTGCTTAAGAACCCTGATTTCAAACTCATGTCACACTCCAGTCAAATTAGAAATTTGGAAACATACAACACAGAGGACATTCTTCAGACTAGAGGTTTGAGGACTTCACTGAAAGGACCCTCCAGCCTTTGTATGGCATCATTACATAAGAAGAGAATAATTAGGATGCAATCTCTCATTCCTCTTTTTGGTTCCTTCTTCTATCCTCTTTCTTTATACCTCTGCCAACAAAATGTAAAATACTCCCACCCCAAGAAAGGGCATAGCAAAGGTAAAACATACATTGAGTGCACAATTGTAGTCACAGGGGTTAACAAATAAGAATATTGCACAAGGCATACCAAAAACAAGTTTGTTGTTGTTTATCTGAAATTTAAATTTAACTCCGTGTCCTATATTTTATCTGCAATGCAACCACAACGTACCTTGGCAGTGTCACGTTTTTTTTCATGGTGCATGTAAAAGCCAAAAAAGTGCCTGAGAAGACAGTAAAATATGAGATGCAAGAGTGGATTAAAGAAAGCCTTATCAGCTTAGGCTGAGAACAGAAGAGACAGGAAGAGAAAGTCCAGGGCCAAGCCTGGATGGAACAGAGAGCTGTGAAGCCCCAGGATGGCCTTTCCACAGCTGGGCTGAGTGGATAATCGCAGTTGCTCATAGTTAGCGGTTAAGTGGTTTGCATTTGTAGCCTTTCCCTGTAGAAGATGGCTGTGCTAGAACAGGTGTGTGCCTCTGCCTCCTGTCTCCAGGGTCCCACAGATAACCTCTAAAGAGGTACAACTCAGCTTCACTTTCAAGAACTTCAGATTTGACCCAATAGAAACACATACCAACATCAACTTCATGACCAAGCCCATTTCTTGTGTTTCTCAGAGGCATCCAAGAAATTCAAGCCCAGACGCTACCACAAAGTCTAAAGTAAAGAAATAAAGCAAAATCTAAAGAATCTCTTTTGCAACACATCTATCAGGGTCTTCATTTATTCCAGACAAGTGGCATGTGGCAGTGATGGTCTTCTTTTCTGTCTTCAGTCCTACTCATTCATATTATTATAAATAACCCTATTCTCAATTGGAGGTCTACCAGAGGTTGTTTTCTCTAATGAATAGTTTCATTTTTTTAATACGTTCAATTTCCCCCAGTAGCCTTGAATTTTCTACCATTTTCCATCAACACTGGATTCTGTGCCTTACAAAATAATCAAGGTCTAACATAAGAAACTAGAGTGTATTGGCATGCCTGAAAGCAGATGAAAGCTGAGTTGTAAGGGCTTTGTCAATGGAACAGCCAAGAGGAGACCTGCTGCTGCTAAATTTTCCCTCTGTTCCCAAAGCACATCCTAAATGTCCACCCCATGTTGTTTTGTATAATCTATGACATGATGGATACATGGCTTGTCTCACTGAGAGCTAATAGTAACTTGCATGTCTGATCTTTCAAAATTAGTTGTGACATGAGCTGATGTGGGTACATAACAGGAAAGAGGAAACACACGAAGAGTTAAGTTTTCAAAAGAAAAAAAATCAGAAGATCCCAATATTACTTCTTAGGTGATAGGCCTCTTAGTCACCTAATAAGCATTTTCTTTAACACCTCTTGTGTGCCCTGCACTGTGATTCTTACATGCTTCATGGAATTTATTGTTGAATACATATTTTATGTCACAGTGTCCATTACAAGCACTGGGGACTGCGATGTCCCTCTCCCAAGGTAGAGGAAGGGAGAAGAGAATAAAGAAGTAAACAAACAGCAGGAGCAGCAGCAACAACAAAGATAACATTTCAAATCCTGATGAATGGTATGAAGAAACAGAGTTCTGGGACTAGTCAGAGGCAACAGCAAAAGATAAGAGGTTGGGCTGGGTGTTTAGGGAAGGCCTCACCTGAAAGCTGAAAATGAGCCAACCACTTACAAGTGCTCCTGGGACAAGAAAATAGAAGGCATGGTTTTACTAGGGTGTAACCTAGTTCAAGTTATCAAAGCATAATCAGAGACCAATGTAAGGTAAAGGTAAAATCTCTAAGTGCTAAGGTCTTTAGAAAAGAAGGAAAAGGTCATGGGGCCAAGTTGCAGGGAGAAAAATAGAAAGGAACACTTCATAGGTCTGAATTCTCCCCCACTCCTGCTTTGACCTGGAATGGACTTGAGTAAGTGAAAGGAATGGACAGGTTGGGCCTGGGAGCAGGACTGATCTGGACATTTCCTTGCTGATAGGCATAAGGGACTGTGTGAAGGGGTAGGGAAGACACAGTGGCCCAGGTAGTAGGCAGCCCAGCAGGTGGTTGGCAGATGTTCAGAAGTTTAGAGTGGGAAGGGATGCTCAGGCCTCCAACCCATTGCTCCTCAAGTGTGGTCCAACAGTGTCAGCAGCCCTTGGAAACTTGTTCGAAATGTGGATTTAGGCTCCATCCCAAACCTGCTGGATCAGAATCTGTATTTTAGCAAGTGTCCAGGTGATGTGTGAGCCCATAAAACTTTGAGGAATGGGATAGCTGAACTTACTTGATCCCAGTCTTTGACGCCTTGGCTTGGTGTGCGTTTCTGTGTTTGTCTGTGAGACAGAGAAAGAAAGAACACATCGCTTTTATGTATGTGCTTCAAATCCTGACCCTGGAGGTATGTAACATCTGAATCTATATACGTATTTTTCACATGGGGCAGTAGGATTTTTGTTTTTAACTTGGTGACTGTCGCAAATTTGTGCATTTACTTAAAAAACAGGCTTGGTAGATTTGGGGATTGAATTCACTTTCTAAAAATGACATATTTACTTTGCTTTTGGATTGCTCTTTGGATTCAGACCATTTGTGCTCAAGTAACTGCCCCTTGCAGTCGTGTGATACTGAGCAGGTTACCTAAGTCTCTGAATAATTGTGTCATCTATAGAGAGTGACATAGAACTCCTCTTTCATGACAGTTGTAAAGAGATGAGATCAGTGTGAGCAATGAGTGGCTATGGGCAAGGAGCATTCTGTCCCCCATCATCTCCACCATCCCTACAGAGTACCCCCAAATGAACAGATAGAAGGTCCTTGCTATGTCCATGTCCCTCATCCAACTGTGTTACTATTTCTAAGCCTATTCCATGTAGATATCATGGAGCCTCCACTGTTGATATCCCCACCATATCAGGCATTGAGGCAAGCAGGGCATTTTCACATGTGAGTGGTGGTTGTGATGAGGGTGGTGGTTGTTTACCCGTTCAGCCCTGCACTGGTACTGGAACTGTAGTGGAGTGAAAGCTGCCTTTGAAATTGGGGGGCAAGGTTCAGATTCAATAGACACAGAAATGCCTCTAAATTGCTTCGAAATTCCAAATGTCTCAACCAGGCTGCAGGAGCTTCGAGGTCTCCACTCTCCTTTAGCTTCTGACCCTCCCTTTCCCAGAATAATCATGCTCTGATTTGGCTCAGGTTTCTTTGAATCCCACCTATGCTATTGGGACCATAGGTGGGAATGCTGCTATTTAGGAATCCAGGTGGTGGGTCTCTGGTTCCCTCAGAATGTTTTTGAATCCCTGCTGCTGATTATTTAACATGGAACTACAGAATCCTAATGTTTAAGGCTCAAGATCATGAAGAGGCCAAAAGGCCACAATGAGGAATTAAATTCCATGTTTCCAGGGGTGCCGCCTAGTTACTTTTTATTATACAGATCTTCCAGATGACCCTATGGCCACATCTGTAATGCATTCATATTCTTTGGGAGTATAAAGAGTCAAAGCAAAGAGAAAGCTGCCACCACCAATTACCATCACAAAGCATATTTATGTCTAATCTTCAAAACCAATGAATTGGTATCCATTCCATGTTTTCATGGAACTCTTCTGATCCTATCAGAACCATAAAAGATATGTTAAATGATTAAAATAAGCTCAAAGTAATATTTAGATTTCTTTCCCCTGGAAGGGGAAAAGCACACAATATTTTTCACACTAAATTTAGTTTTGAATTTCTATAAAATCTTACTGACAACAATCTGGGCTGACTTCTTTATACTAAAGGAGATTGAAGTATCATTACATTGGAAATGCATCACAAATATTTCTTTTCTGGTGAGAAAGATGCCAACATCACTTCTTGACAGGCCAAGGAAAGCAATTACACAGCTTTCTATGGAGGCTAGATATTGGAATGGTATATTAGAAAATGATATGGAGAAAATCAGAGATAATATTGCAAAATAGTTCTGATTTTTTATTATTTTCCAAAGTCATTCCCCGCAGGGGTCTGGATTTGTCTATGGACAGGTCTACACAGAGAGCTAGGTATTTACACCAAATTGTACACAAGTTTAATGTATTCACCTCACAAAGTGTGGTTGGGTCACAGATTTCCTTCACATTCTTTACAAGCACTTATAGCTTCTGACTTTGATGACATTAATATTAATGCAACGATAGAAAAATGATACTTTCTGGAAAGTTGATACCAATCAGTGCTATCACTCTACTTCTATTTTATTTTATTTATTTATTTATTTTGGGTCCAGGAAATGATTTTCCCATTTACAGAGATAACTACATATATGATCAAGACTAAGACTTCACAACCCAAGGAAGAGAGAGAATTAGGAAAAATTCTAATTTGCTGCAGTCTACTTAAGAGCTTACTCACCATAATGTAGATTCATGCAATGGCTTATTGTAGAAGTGTGAGCACTAAGGAAATCTACAGCTTCCGTTTTGTAAATAGCAAAGGAATCACTCTGGCAGCTTGTCAAAACTTCAGCCATAGGTGACGATTGCTGGTTGGGATGGGGTCAAAGATCCACACTTTTCAACTCTGAGGAAGTTACAAGACTGCAGAAGTTTATCAAGGGAAATAACTCTCTGATTTTCTGGCCTGTGGAGACATCAAAATGTCAGCCAGTTTCTATCTCCAAGCAAGACAAAACTAAGCCATGTGAGAACAATGGCTTTTCTACCTTTTCCCTGGATAATCACCTCACCTCACAGGCGAGGTGGGGACTTGGAAATGTCCTATGTATTTAAAAGATGTAGAAAGTCATACTAGATAATTTGATTCTCTCTTTATTTTTGCAGCCATAAATATCTCAAGGGCATATTGCATGACTTTTGGACCCAATCCATATTAATGCACTGTTTAAATGATGCATAATGTTGAATAGTTGGTATTGAATGATGTGATTAAAAGTACCGTATGGCTTTTAAAGATTTCTTGCTGTCTTTGAAACCCTCATATTCTTACTTAACAACTGTGGAAATCAGGGATCGATTATTTAGATAATGTTCATTAGGCTTTTCCATGCCTCTGGTGTAACTAGAAATGTTGGCTTATATAAAACATAATAAAACTACAATGCCCCAAAACACAGAATAGTTACTGTGTTTGGGTTGTACCACTATGAACCTTGCCCTTACCTGAATTAATTACTCCTGGACTTAATCAGGTGGTAGGACATTTGGAAATAATCAGCTCTTCATGGAACATTATGAGATACAGAACTTATTTTGGATTGAATTAAACCATAATTTGGATAAATGTCCACCAAAGTCCCATGTGTTAAAGGTTTGGACACCAACCTGTGGGCTCTATTGGGAAAATGAAGAACTTTTAAGAGGTGGGGCCTGGTGAGAGGTCCTCTGGTTATTTGGGACTATGTCCCTGAAGGAGATATTGGGACCTGGCTCTTTCCCCTTTCTCTCTGTCATCCCAGCCAAGAGGTAGGTGGGCTTTGCTTACCACACATGCCCACTCCAATGTGCCACCACAGGCCAAAAGCAATGCGGTTGACAATCATGGATTGAACCCTATGAAACTGTGACCCCCAAATTTTTCTTAATAAATTGGAAAAAGTATTTTTTACAGAAATCTAATACAAATCATAGACCATCTCACATTAGATTCTTACATAGAAATATAGGAAACATCAAATATGTAAGGAATACTATGGAAGTAAACCTTAAAACTGTGAACTTTTGTCTGATAACATTTTTCCCCCTAACAATCTCTATATGCAGCTAGTTATGGAATGAGGCTTTGACCTAGTTATGGATTTTTCAAGAATATAATTTTTAGATAGAATCTTAGCTAGCGTGATGGTTAGGTAACTAAGACTCTCGGTCTTTTGGTCATCTTTTTTTGCCACTTAACTTATTGACCTTGGAGATCATGCTACAAACACCCACCTGCTTTCTTATTCTCTGTCCATTCCGGCCTCTTTCAGCAATGCTGCTTTTCAGGTTTATTTAGCTCATTAGCTACCTTGCTTCTCTGGACAATACCCCAGAGGTATTCGCTGGCATTTTCCCCAGCTTAATGTCATTTTTTTCCCTAGCACATTCTCTTCATCTAAGACATCCTTACAGTGCCTATGGCACCTCCTTCATCTTGTGTCACCATTAGCGAGGGTACTGTTTACTCCCTTCTCCTGATCATTAGTGAACTTGCAGAAGCTCAGGAGCACCAGGGGAATCTCCCTCCTGCTTATGCGTATTTGAAATCTCGCTATCCACAGAGGGACAAGTACCTGGGGACCTGAATCGTTTTAAAACAGAGAAAGGGCTCAGCCCACTTTGAGCCCATTTTGAAGAAACATTTTATAAACATTTATTTACATAAACCAGGTCTGATATGCTCACACGTTATTCCAACACGTTTGTTGTATTTCTGTCTTCAGTATTTTATCAGTCACCTTGGTTCTGTAGATTTTTCTAACCTTTTCCTCACAGTGTCTCTGCAGGAGGTTGACGGTGATGTTTGCAGAATTCTCTAGGATGCTTGTGAGGCTGGTCCTTTCTGTAACTTCCACTCTGTAGGCTTCTCAGACAAAAGGGTCATCCTCCCTATGCCTCTGGAGAGAAGCTCCTCTTCTGTGCCAGAGGTCCTTCCTCATCTCCACAGCCTCTAGGCTTTCTATTTCTTCTCTCAGCAAACAGAGATTCTGCTTCCCTTCTTCTTTTCAAAGCCTTCACCTTTCACTCTCCCCTGTGGGATTTTTCTCTTCTCCAGCTCATCCTCAGAGTCAGCTGTTTGTTCCTGGATGCCACCTTTTCTACCCTCCAAACACGGGCAGCAATGGTTTGCAGAGTTTTGCTGTCAGTCGCATGGGCCAACAACAATCTTCATAATGTAAATAATATAGCTGAGGAATAGACAGAGATAATGGGATCTTGCAAGCTGATGAGGCTGAGAAGCAAAGTCTCACTGGCTTTATTGCAACTTTTTTTTTATTTCTGAGAATGTGGCTCACCCATCTCCCCTCCAACAGACAACTAGCAAAGACTGCACGCATTCATGCTTGGTCATAGTCCTTCTTCCAAGTACCGTTGGCCTAAGGAGTTAGACAAAACCTTGGGTGTGTGCTAGTGTAAAAAATGGTGGCAATTTGCCTTTCAGAGGCCTATCAGATTCAAAAGATGGCCCCGCCTCTCTCTGGAGCATCCATCCTTCCATTGCTGATTCTCACTTGCTGTCGTCAACGCTGTCCCACTTTTCAGCTATTTTAAGAGCTCAGGCAAATTGTCCTTTCATTTAACTATAAGATAAGCTCAACAAGGACAGTTTCTTCATCTGCTCTCATCTTCATCTGCATCCTTAACACCAGAGAAAATGACTGGCAAGTAGTTATCACATGCCGTTCACATGCAGGACAATGAATGAATGCATGAGCAAAAGGAAAGTGATCACTACTGAGTTACAAATGTTAAACAGCATCCCTCTAATCAAGGATCAATCTAAGTAAGAAGAACTGAAAGGGGGTGCTATCACTTGAATGCAGGAACACCCCATTTTTTGGATGGAAACATAATATTGTAAAAATGTCAATTATTCCTTTGTCTTAATGTAAATCTGGTCAAAACCTGGCTGGATTTTCCTTTTTAACTAATCAACTTTATTCTAGGGATCTACTCAAGAGACATGAAAAGGTATTTGCTTCTAAAACTTGCATGTGAATGTTCATAACAGATAATTTAAAAAGTGAGAACTCAAATGCCCATCGACTAATGAATGGATAATCAAAATGTGGCATATCTAATCAAAGGAATACTATTCAGCAATAAAAGGGAATGAAGTGTAGACAAATGCTACAATGTGGATAATTAAGACTGTGCTTGGTGTGTGTGGGGAAATAGACCACATACTGGAATTTATCACTCCATTTATATGAAAACTCCAGAGAAGAAATATATAAGACAGAAAGTAGCTGTCTGGGGCTGGAGTTGGGATGGAGGAGTGGCTGTAAATCGGACAAGGGTGTGCTTCCCATAAGATTTATTTTTGGGGCTTATAAAAATGTTTTAAAATGAGATTGTGGTGATAGTTACAAAACTCTGTAAAGACATTCAATTACTTTGATTTGCACACTTTAAATGAATAAATTTTATACTATGTACATTATACCTTGATAAAGTAAAATAGGATATTGTAAAGTTTATATATACAAATAGGGAAGTATGTGTAGTCAAGGCACTTTTGGGAAAAAAAGAAATACTGATGGAAGATTAGTAATTTCCTTTGAGAAAAGACTTAGAAGGATCTTAGAAGGATAATTTCTGGATTGAAAGTATATATCCAAAATGAATAATAACTGGATAGGTGAATAAATAAGTACCCCTGAGTCCATTTTAATAACTAGTCTGGGTCAAACCTCATACCTTAAACAAAACCATATAGAAGAAAGCACAAGAAAAATATCTGCAGGATGGGGGGCTTTGGAGAGAGGTCGTAAACATGATAACAAAAGAATAATCCATGAAAGAAAAGGGTTGTTACATTGCTCTGCAAAGTTTTGCTCTGCAAACAACCCTGTTAAAGAGATTTTAAAAAAAGCTACAGTGAGAAAATATTTGTAAAGCACATTTCTGAGAAGGGAATCATATCTAGAATATACACAGATCTCTTAAAACTTAATCATGAAAAATTCAGTGAGAGAATGGACATTATACATGAATGGAGATTTCCTCAAAGACATCTCTGGGTGACAATTACATGAAAAGATGTTCCTTCAACATCACTAGTCATTAGGAAAATGCAAATTTAGACCCTGATGAGCTGTCGCAAGACTCCTCCAAGAACAGCGACAACACCAAACACTTGGAATGGCGAGGGGAAGCAGGACCTCTTATACACAGACGATGTAGTCATACACACACTCACACTACAGAAGGCCACTCAACAATCAAAAGGAACAAACTATTGACAGCAGCAACTACTGGACTGGATTCAAGTGCTGAGCGAAAGACGCCCATCTCAAAAGGTTCATGTTGTGTCACATTCTGTACTAACACAGTTGTAACGATGGAGAACAGATTGATGGTTGTCAGGGTTAAGTAACCATAAACCGTAGGCCAAGAGATCCTCGTGTCGATGGGATAGTTCTGAATCTTGATTTTAGTAGTGGTTACTTGAGCTGCGCATGTGATAAAATGGAACAGAACTCCGTCCACTCACTGGCAGTTGACTGACTTTGACATTGTGCTACAGTTATGTAAGATGTAACCACTGGAATACACTGGGTAAAAGGTGTATGGAACCTTTCTGCAAAATCTTTACAACTTCCTGTGAATCTACAATTATTTTTTTAGAGTTTAAACATAGGTTTAAAAAGGCATGTAGTTACAAGTGTATTATAAAATTTAACAATGGAAGAGATCATTAAAATAATATAGATAATTTACAATTATATAGATAGGTAAATCACTTAAGAGATTTTAACATGAGAAATGTGACACTTGGTCAGAAGTCAAGATCTTTAAATGAATGTTCCTAGTTTAGCTATTCAGTTAAAAAAAATAGCACTAGGTCCTTGCTTTTCATTACACTGTATAATGAATTCCAGAGAAACACTTAAAAAATAATTATGCCACTAAAAGAAAATCAAAGAAAATGTAAATGAATATATATTGGCTCTCAGGATAGTGAGAATCTTTCCAACCAGGAAAACTAAAGCATGAAAAATATATATTGATAGTTTGTACTATGTAAAATTTTAGTATCTTAGTTAATATCAAAGTAAAATTAAAAACAAAATAATAGGAAAAAGCCAGCGTGGTGATACATGCCTGTAATCCCTGCAACTCAGGAGGCTGAGGCAAGAGGATTGCAAGTTCAAAGCCAGCCTCAGCAACTTAGCAAGGCCCGAAGAAACTTAGAAAGATCCTATCTCAAAATAAAATATAAATAAAAGGCTGGGAACGTGGCTCAGTGGTAAAGTGCCCCGGTGTTCAATCCCTGGTACCAAACACATACATAAATAAAAAATGGGAAAAAAATGTTCAGCATAGATGCAAAGGGTTGGCATCTGTTATAGTTTGGATCTGGAGTGTCCTCCAAAGGCTCATGTATTTAAGGTGTGGTCCCTAGCTGGTGGACCTGATGGGAGGTAGTGGAGACTTTAGGGGGTGGATCCTCATTGGAAGAGGTGGATCACTGAGGATCCTCCAAAGGTGGATCACCTTTGAAGGTATATTTTGTCACCAACACAATCCTCCTCTCTCTCTCCCTCTGCTTCTTGGCCCCCATGAGGTGAGCTGCTTTGTTCTATGACACCCTTTCTATTATGATGTTCTGTCTCACCACAAACCCTCAGTGAAGTGGTTAAACAACTATGGACTAAAACCTCTGAGCCACAAGACAATATAAGTCTTTCCTCCTTTAAGTTGTTTTTCTCAGGTATTTTGTTACAGCAACACAATGCTAACTTAATACAATCTCCTGCATTGTCTGCAGTGCCTTTAATACATAAAAATGTTTCTAATACCGAAGAAATGGAAAGAGACTGGTAGGGAAAACACAACAAGTCGTGTCTTTGTAGGTTCTTCTTGACACTTTAGTTGTATCATGTCTTCCTTCTGGGTATGGGCAGGACCCTTTCTGGAACAGGGGTCATTTTTACCTACAATTAAACAAGTTAGAATTTCTTTATAACCAATTCTTACCCTGAAAGATAGGGGAAAACTAAGAGCAATAATCTTCGGCTTTATGACTGGCTTCAGGGAACAGGGGTTCTGATTTCTGTGACGCACTCTGGCTAAGAGGAATTCTAGGATCTATGTCTTGGGCTGAGGAAGAACCAGGAAGCAAGAGATAGAAGGGCAAAAGAAGAGAGAAACTTTGCTTCCGAGGCCTTTACTTTGATATCATTTTCTGAACCCCAATAGTCTGCCTAAAGTTTATTTTCCTCTTTTTAAAGAAGTATTTTGTAGTCCTTTTGATACTATGGAATTTCTTTTCATGGCTTCATTTCCTTCAGATCTCTTGATTTCTTTTTTGTATTGTTTCATTCTGTTTCAGTGTAAGTTAAAACAAACCGTCCTCTTACTAGTTTGATTTTTAAAGTAAACACAACTACCTATTTTTCTGGGATATCTTTCCTAAACTCTCCTTCCCTGCTTCCATTTCTATTTCCTTTTAAAAGTGCCTGCAGTGGCTGGAGTGGTGGCTCAGCAGTTACAGCGTTTGCCTGGCATGCTCGAGGTCACAGGCTCAAACCCCAGCACCACACACACAACTAAGCATCGCAAAAACAAAACCCTGATGAAAACATAAAGTTGTTTCCCTCCCTCTCTCTCTCTCTCCCCCTCATTAAAAATGAATAAACAAATAAAAGTGGCCTGCAATCAATCTTCCCTTAAACATTGCAGACTTAGGTGTTTGGTTCTTAGACTTGGGTGTTTGTACTAAGGCCCCAAGCACCCAGTAAGATCCCTGAGACCCTCAAGGCCATGGTGGCACATGCCTGTAATCCCAGTGACTCAGGAAGCTGAGGCAGGAGGATGGCAAGTTTAAGTTGCCTGGGCAACTTAGCAAGACCCTATCTCAAAATAAAAAACAAGTGCAGAGTAGTAAAGTATCTGTGTGTTAAAAATTTTTTTTCTTTTTCTTTCTTTCTTTTCTTTTTTTTTTTTCTGAGACCAAATGGGACTGTGAACACCCTGGGAGGGCAAATTATGTTGAGTTCCTTGTCTTAGGTAACATTTTAAAAGTATGAGGATTTGGGTCTCCGCTCCCTTACCCTTTACAGCCTTCCTGGTTTACCCTATAATTCTAAAAAAGGAGGGTAAATATCCCACTCCTGTGCACTTGGGTCTGGCTTTAGGACTTCCCAGGGATCATCCAGCTGACTGGGTCAATTGACTGATATTATTAGGAAACATTTGGACTCTGCTCCCAGAAGACAGACCAAAGCCCTCCTTAGGGACATCTCCCTCCTCCATTTGTCCTCTAACCACCAAGTGACTCAACTGATCTGAATTTCAGATAGTGGGTGGAGTAGAATAGGGTGGGTAGGGACCCAATTTAAAAAGGTCTACAAAAATTGCCCATCGAATGGGTCTAAAGAGCTATATGAATTTTTATTTTTTATTTTTTATTTTTTTAATCTGTTCAACATCATCATACATTTAGTAGGGAATCATTGGTACATAATCATGATCACATGCATAATGACAGAGCAAGCCAAGGCTGATGCCAGTTCATGATCTCCCACCTTTGGGTTCCCTCTGATCCCATGTTTCCCCTACCTTACTGCTGTGTTAGTTGGGCTTCTTGTGGAAGTCAAAGGTTCCCCATTGAGTTGATAACCCTTCTACTCCCTCCCTCCAGCTGCCTTGATATCCCTTTTATTCCTAGCCCCCTTCTTGTCCCCCTCCCTTCATCCCCCAGCATCATAGGCAAGATTCTCCCTGTTTGTGTAAAAATTCACCCATGTTGAGGTTATTGTTAGCCAACTTTCAGTCTGTTTCTGATTGTATTCTAACTTCCACATATGAGAGAAAACATTCGGCCCTTGAGTCTCTGAGTTTGGGATATTTTACTTAGCATAATTTTTTCCATCTCCATCCACTTGCCTGCAAATGCCATGAATATCATTCTTGCTAATAACAGAGTAGAACTCCACTGTATACATGTACCACGGTTTTTAAATCCACTCGTCCAATGAGGGGCATCTGGGTTGGTTCCATAGTTTGGCTATAGTAAATTGAGCTGCTATAAACATTGATGAAGCTGTATCTCTGTAATATGCTGATTCCAAGAGCTATGTGAATTCTTAGCAAAAAAAAAAATCAGTATGCCAAAAATGCCAGACAGACAAGGAAGCAGTCTGTTGAGCCAGAGGAGAGACGCCGTGTGAATAACAGGTTCTGTGCACTCCTTTTGTCAGCATAGACATCAGCTTGTCAGTTTGTCAGGACAATAATACCTAATATTGATTCTCAGCACTTGTCAACCACAGAGACCTTCACAAACTCCACTTTACTCCCAAGTCAGTGCTGGCAGTGGAGTTGGATTATTTCCATCAGACACATGGAGAAATTGAGGCAGACTTTTAGAGAGAGATGAGTCACAGCAGGAATTAACCCAGGGGACACTCTCTCTATTTCCTTCTGCTGAGTTTGCCACAGAAATATCATTTATAAATTGTGTGAAATGATTATAGCACCATGACCACCAATTCAATCAAGAAACAGCACCTATGTTGCAGGTCCATTTGTTTCTCACGGGCCAGAGCTAGCTCTGAGGTAGCAATTGCGAAGGTAAAAAGTCACAACTTCCATTAGTGATCTCTAAGGCTACCTGCTGAAAACAAAGTCAGAGCTTTTCCCTGCAGCACTGGTAAGAGGCTGTTTCTCCTCACAGGCTTTGAGCCACTTCCCAGAGGATTTCTTTCTTCTGTCTTTAGAAATCCGAGCGAACATGGGTGGGCATCCAGGTTTCTCAAGTGGGTTATATTAAAGACGTGGGCAGGGGGTGTATCTCAGTGGAAGAACCTTTCCCTCTCCTGAACAAGGCGCTGGGTTCCTTTCCCAGCATCATAAAAATAAACAAATAAATAAACAAAGATACACCCAAACTCATGAAATCAATGGCAGTGGGAAGGCAGAGTGAAATGTTGGGATTGAGAAATGGCCATTACCCTGGCCTTAGTACCGTGGGTGGGGCTAACTCTGACTCTCAACTTTTATTTTAAACCAGTAGTTCTCAAACGCTGTTGTACAAAAGAACACCCTGGAAAACTTGCTAAGAAAGCACCAGTTACTGGCCCTACCCTGGATTTTCTAATTTAGTAGATTGTAGTGGCTCCTATCATTTGCATTTCTAACTAGCTCCCAAATGTTACCAGAGGACCTCCTCTGAGTTTTTGAAAGATCTGCAAGCTAATCATGGATTTTACAGATGAATATTCACAATTGATGCCCTGATAGGACACACTAGCTTTGAACCTCAACTAAGTGAAATACTTCCTGCCTCCCCCGCCACCCCGCCAAAAAAAAAAGAATTACATTCTTCTTGTTAGCAGACCTGCATTAGAAACGACTGTACTCAGGACAGGTACAGCTGGCCCAGCTAGAATCCCAACTACCCAGGAGGCTGAGGCAAGAGAATTCCAACTTTGAGGCCAGCCTCAACAAATTGGTGAGACCCTGTTTCAAAATTTAAAAAATAAATAAATAGGAGTGGAGTGCTGCTCAGTGGTTAGTGTACCTGGGTTCAATTCTCAATATCCAAAAGCAAAAATCAAACAAGCAAGCAATGGTACTCGGTATTACTGCTTGAATTTCATCAATAAAAATTAATGGAATTTGTTTTTTCCCTTCTTGTTTATAAACGTACCCACATAATATTCTTAATTTTGTTTCTGGTATCACAAAGCCTAAAATATTCATTCTATGGTCCTTTACAGAGAAAGTAGCTGAGCCCTGGTCCAGCTGAGGCTGCTGACCCAGGAATGGCTTTGAGAACTGCTGCTCTAAATGGCTTTTGTTAAACCTCTTTTAGCTTACTGGCACAGCCAGGCCTGTCCTATCCTGTGGTATCAAGAAAGAAGACCCCCTCAACATGTGACACTCCATTCTAGGCAGTCTCTAGTGGAGTCCAGCAAGGTGTGGCAATGAGCCAAGCCTGGTGGTGCACACTTGTAATATCAGCAACACAGAAGGTTGAGGCAGGAAGATCACAAGTTCAAAGCCAGCCTGAGTAACTTAGTGAGACCCTAAGCAACTTATCAAGAACTGTCTCAAAAAAAAAGAAAAAAAAAGACTGGGGGTGTGGCGCAGTGGTTAAGCATCTCTGGGTACAATCCCTGCTACCAACAACAACAACAGCAAAAAATGTGGAAATGACCCAGCATCCTTGAGAAGTGTGGAGCAGACCTCTGCAAAATTCTGAAAGAGGTGAAATTTGGTTTGGAAGTGGCCACATTTGTCTTGCTAGTCTCTTCCATTCTGTGTGCTTGGGACCATGGAAGTCCTCTGATAGTTCAATACCTCAGCCTCTGCTTTCCTGAGAGACTTTACCTAATACACCTGCAACTCTACAGTCTCCTCCCAAGCTAAGTCCTGGGCAAGTCGTTTGAGTGTAAATCTTTAGAATTTGTAAGTTTATGATTCATTTCAATATTTATGGTTCATATGCTCACTCCCTTGGTCATGTAATACAAATTGCATGTTATAATATTTGGAAATAAGTGCACTGAAAAGTATCACCTTTTAAAGCAATCTTGATCTCTCTCTCTCTCTCTCTCTTTTTATTGGGGGGGGGTCCTGCTCTACAATTCTGCTATTAATAGGAGATTGTCAATATTAAAACTCCCTCAAGGTGAAGTTTTCTGTTGTAGGGTTTTTTTATTTGTTTGCTTTGTTTTGTTGTTATCTTTTTTTGAAACAGAGAAAAAGAGCAGGTAATTTTTTTTTAACAGGTGTTTTTTTCTTCCCTCCATTTAGTCATGTGTGTGTGGTGCTGGGGATTGAACCCAGGTCCTCATGCATGCCAGGCAAAAGCCCTACCTCTGAGCCACCTCTCCATTCCCTATAACAAGTTTTTGAAGAAGAACTACCTGACTTCTGCCTACTAATGCATATTGGAATTCTCTCCAGGGAAAGTGTTGTCGTCTTGACTCTTCTAACCAATAGGTGAGTCAGATCAGGGCTTCTTCCTTGCCTCTGCAAAACAGTCTCACAACAGGATGAAAGCTGCGTTTGCTATCATGCTGAACACGCCCCATGGAAGAAATGGATTACTGCTTTTCTTTTTCACCTTGAGGCCCACAACTAGGGAAGCTCCTAGCCATTATGAAGGAAGAGAGAGCAGTAGAGTGCAGTGGTTAAAAGTTTTATAGTCAGCAAACCTAAATCTGAGTTCTCACTCTTTCAGTAGGAGCATGAACTTGGGCACAATGTGTAACTCCCCCACACTATGCCTGCATGTGCAATGGTATAATAGTCACAACTTGGAGGTGGTTGTAGGGTTGAAAATACATGATGTGCGTAGTCCATAGGACAGTACTTGGCGTGTGGCTTACTGAGGGCTACATAAATAGCAGCTCTCTATAAAGTCCTTTATTAACCAAAAGTTACTCATGTGCTCCCTACTAAACTCATCCATCTATCCATCCATTTACTCATTCATTTACTTGAGAAATATTTTTAAAGATCTACTGTAAAATCAAGCACACTCTGAGATTTGGGGACACATTGTGATCCACCCTGGTGAGGTCGTAGCCTGCTCTGAGCTACATTTTCATGGACTTTGAGCTCCTAGATAGGAGGTCCTATCCCTGTATATCTAGAGCCTCGCACAGCTCTTAACTCAGATTAGATGCTTGAAAGGTGTTTATTAAAGAACGACACTTGTGAAAAGTGAGATATCCACTGTGGTTACTGCGCCTCTGCTGTGACTGGATCTGGGCCACTATCTGTCGGGGTCCCAACGGCTGGCCATCCTCGGAGTTCTGTGCCAGGAACTGCCTTCCCAGTGAGCTTGGAGGGGAAGCGATGGCCCTGGAAAGACAGAGGTCACACAGACAATGGACTTCATCTTAATTGCAGACTGTAATTCATTACTAAATTCCAAGTGGCAGCCACACAGTGGTTGTTTTCCCACATAACTAAATGTTCTTTTCATTGCTGTTATACTGAACAAACTGTTCAGCTGTGAGTGAGTTCTGGGGAAGAAATATAATATTATGCTGCCATGCATGCTAAAAGGCAGAGAAGCTTTCATATCATGGCACAATTAATTAAAGAACGATCATGAAAATGTCCCAGATAATTCATATCAAGTAGCTACTCACTGTTACTTTATTATTTGAGGTAATATTTGTGATTATTGTTTCATTTGTTTTTAGTGGGCATGTACAGTTATACATAATCCTTTTGTAATTGAGAAGCAGCTCAAAGTCCAGGTGTTCTGAAGTCCTTTATTCAATTGTGCAACTTTTAGAAGAATCCCATTATGCAATCAACCCAGATTATTAACACATACATACACACTCTGACCCTTTATTACATGCAGACATAGCTATGATTCCGTCTGGTTTAATTTGTAAGCTTCATGGCAAGAGCCACATTGCCATTTCTTCATGAGTCTAATTGATGCGCATAGGTTCATATTCCCTATTAGCAGAATTCATCAGCAATCAATCAACAAATATTCCTTGGATAGTTACCTGGTACGATGTATGGGAATGAACTTTTGGAGCTAAGTATATAAAAGAAATCACAGAGGTTTGTCCTTGATCTTGGGACATTTTTGCCACGAAAATAAGGCATATAGGCATAGAATGATAATTAACAAAATATGGCAATCAAAGTTGTGTGTCTAATGATAGAATCCCCAACAATCACTGCAGAAGTCAGCAAAAGACAGCAGTCTGTGGTCATACCTGGTTCTGGAAACCTTGCCCAATTAATGATGCCTATTTCATGAGAGGTTGCCCAATTCAATGAGAGGATTTTGGATTAATTGTACTTCCTGGTACTCAGAGTGGAATGTGAGAGTCAGAAACTGCAGCAACACTTGGAAACCTCATTAGACATGCAGAATCTCAGACCTACTGAGTGAGAATCTGCGTTTTCAAAAGATCCCTATTGATTCATTAAGGTCTAAGAAGTACTGTCCCATCCTGCAGATCCGTAAGTCACTTTTATTTACCTGAAGGAAAATGAGACTCATAATTGGTATTGCCCCAATAGAAATAAAATAATTGAAGGAAATCATTCATCAATAAGCCTTTGTGTGCTGTGCTCTAAGAATCTTGTCCCAGTCATGTGCTAAATATATGCAAAAACTTAAAGACAGTTTTGGATATTCAGTAATTCTGGTGACTTCACACTAAAGACTTGGAGGTACAAGAGTCAAATAGATCCTTAGCTTTCCAGGGACGCCTCCTTCATTGAACTTGCTCCTGTGAGGAAGTGGGATAAGGGTATGAGAAGGGTATGAGAAAGTGGCTGGGGTGGGAGCCCGAATTCCAGAGCGCTAACACCTTGGCTAGTTTGGTGTTTCGTCTATATCCAAAAAACTATTTGACATTTCAATTTGGGTGTTTAACAGGCTTCTTGATGAAAGACATCCAAAGGAGAATTGTTAACTTTCTCCCACAAATTTGTTTTTCCCTGGATCTTCCTCTTCTTGAGAAATGACATTTCCATCTACCCAGTTAATAAGCCCCTTTTTCTCTGCCAAATAAAAGTCACTCTGAATTCTTCAGTTTTCCTCCGCATTCCTTAAAATCCACCAAGTGTTTTTTTCAGTTCCATCTTCAGACAATGATCTTGGGTGTGTCCCCTTCAGGTCATGATGGTCCTCAGGCACCATCAGCCATATTGCCCTAAAGTTTTGCTAATTACCTAAGTGGTTTTCCTGTTTTTACCCTTGCTTTTATTCAAGGTAATCTCCGTAGAGCAGCCAGAATGGTCTTAGAAAAATGGAAGTCTCTTCACATCATTCTCTTCCTGAAATGTTAATGATTTCCTATTTACATTAAAAATGGAAATTATCAGGACTTATTAGTCTGATTTGTGTTTCTCCTTCCGTTTGCCCATTACCAACACCTGCTGTGCTCTAGCCAAACTGATTATTTAACCATTTTTTCAACATTATCGTTTCCTTTCTACCTTATGTTTGTCCTTGTTCCCTAGGACAGTCTAGAACTATCTAGAATAGTCAGTCTGACTGTGCATGGCTGTCTCTTGGCTCTCCTGACATTCATCTTGTTGGCAACACCAGTGGTCCTTATATATATGTGATGTTTCTAATGATGATATCCAATCACATTTTTAATTTTTAATTCCTTATTATTAGAGTTTTATGATTATGTATAGTAATTAGGTTCATCCTGACAAACTCATACATGCATAGAAATCAATTTTGGTTTTTGTTCTTCCTTTTTCCTCCCATTCTTCCTCCCTGCTCCTTTCTCTTCCTTGAAATGAGAACATAAACCTGGTAAGTACCTCTTCTCTCTGGCTCATCTTTATTTCCCCAACATACAGTATGAGCCATACAAACGAGTGAATGGATGAAAAGCATAGTTCTAGGTTTGTGTGATATTCTTTCCCCCTCTTTCAGGGAAACCTGAAACACTTTTTTAAGGGTTGGTTTGGAAGGGGGCTACTGAGGATTGAATCAAGGGGCACTTAACCACTGAGCCATATTCTCAGACCTTTTTAATTTTTATTTTGAGACAGGGTCTCACTAAGTTGCTTAGAAGCTGGCCTCAAACTTGCAGTCTTCCTTTTTCAGCATCCCAGGCCACCGTGATAACAGGCATGCATCACTGTGCCCCAGCTGAAATACATTTTTATTCAATTACCCAACACTTAGAAGGATGCTGTTATGTAATTAATACAGATTATTAACACAAGAATGCAATTCTATCTCTGTACTTCATTTAGGCATAACAAAGAGCCATATATTTATTTAATGTAGGAGGCAAACTTGTCTCTAGCCAACTGATCATATAAAGGAAGAAGCACACACCCAGGACCCAGCCGTCTCTGCAATGTAGTGAAGGGTTGCTTCCAAGATCCACCCCAGGCAACACACGTGAGTATAGATGGGCCTCCCTGAGTGGACTCCTCAGGTGTAGCTGAGATAAGAGAGGCCCTGTGAATCACTGTACCTTGACAGGAAGTGCATGTGAATCCCTACATCCCGACGGAAATACACTGTTAGGAAACCTAGGTCAATCTCTATGTCCTGATCTAAACATGGAGGGAATAATTACTCCAGCTTCCTTAAATGGTTTAGATTGTTGGAACCTTTTGAGCTCTATAGAATTCAGTCACATTTTTAAAAAAATTATAAACTACCTGTTTCCATACCCAAACTAAAGAGACTCATGCTTGGTGACTGTAAGCAGAATAATACCCCCACCCCAACCACAGATGTCCATCTCCTGATTCCCCAGAGCCTGCACATGTGTGCACAAGGGGCTATTGGGGACTTAACCATATCTATGGTTAAGTTGAGAACCTTGAGGTGGGGAGGTTATCCTGGATTATCTAGATGGGTCCAGGGTCATCACAATAGTCCTTCAAAAAGTCAGAAGGAAAACATGAAGAAACCAGAGTGTCACAGTCTGACAGAGACTTGAAGATGCCATAGCAGAGTTTCCAGAAGCTAAAAAAGGCAGGCAGTAAGTCCTCCCCTAGAGACCCCTGAAGGAACCAGACCTGCTGACAGCACCTGCACCTCAGCCAAGAGGAACCCGGTTCAGATTTCTGACTTCCAGATCTGCTGGACAGTATATCTGCATTGTTCTAAATGGGTAAGCTTGTGGACATTGATCACAGTAGCAATAGGAAACTAATGCCACGGGAGGGCATTTTAGTCAGCTTTTTCACCACTGTGACCAAAAGACCCGACAAGAACAATTGGAGGAGGAAAAGTTTATTTTGGGACTCACAGTTTCAGAGGGCTCAATCCACAGATGGGCAACTCCATTCCTCAGGGTCTGAGGTGAGGCAGGACATCATGATGGAAGAGGGTGGTAGAGGAAAGCAGCTGGGGACATGGCACCAGGAAGCAGAGAGAGAAAAGTCTGCTCAACCAGAACTAAATATATACCTCAAAGGCACACCTTCAAGGACCCA
This sequence comes from Aplodontia rufa, assembly GCA_004027875.1. Classification (NCBI taxonomy): domain Eukaryota; kingdom Metazoa; phylum Chordata; class Mammalia; order Rodentia; family Aplodontiidae; genus Aplodontia; species Aplodontia rufa. The sequence goes on from PVKS010002765.1 coordinate 33,153, forward strand.
CCTCCTCCAGCCACACCTTACCTGCCTACGCTTTCCACCCAACCTGATTAGGGGACACCTTGTATCTAAACCATAACAGAGGGAGTGATACAAATAAATCCATTCATCATTTTCATTTTCATTTGTGAAGTAATGTCTGTATTCTAAAGTCTTCCCTGTGGTCCTAATAGAGATCACAAAGGTCAGAACACTTCACTCAGAACAACTGCCTCCTCTCCTCACTCGGATCCTCCTCTCTAGTTCACACACTATGGTCACATTCAATTGTTATCGTACCTACCGCAGATTAAACAGAACAAACATAAAGTCAGTCACAGTATGTGACAAAGAATGGCTTGTCTGTGAGAGGAAATATAGAAAACCCACAAAAAGGCTTCAAGAGGCAGGCCACCCGATGGCAGCTGATGCTCAGGAATCTAATGTGACGGCTCCTAGAGGAATCCCTGCTTCACAGCCCAGCACATTGCTCCCTGTTTGAATTAGGACCCTGAGTCGTGGAAAAAAGTCAAGTCCTACCCAGTAAGTCTCTCTAGATGTAGGGAAATGTGCCCTACATTCCAGGGAGATGTCTGTCAAAAGTAGTTAAACTTTAAATGAGTAGATGCTTTAGGTAGACAGTTAAGATTGATTTTTCAGTGATGCCAGCCAGAGTGTGGTATTTCTGTGGGAATGTGTATGTTCTCATAAAAATGACCATCTGATATGGTTTTATACAAGATATTAAAGAATGCCTCTAGGGCACTGGATTTGTATGTTCTTCCTGGAAAAGGGAGTGAAGTGATGGATGGACTATAGATTGCCGTGAGAGAAAGCTGCTCCCATCTTCCTACCAACCTGCAAGAACAGCTGTCGGTTGAAAGAGGAGTTCTCAGCAAGCGTCGGAGCTAAGTGCTTACAATACAATTAGAGGCGCAGATGACATTTAAACATTTTTCATTTTTCATTTTTAACCACACTGTAAGCATTAAGTAATTAAGCCTCATCAGGCACTGATGTGAAAGAATTACCTCCAATATTCTGCAGATGAAAATAGTTCATGTGATACTTATGAAAGTTCACCTAACAATGCAAAGGAGGAAATGTATCTCATGCTATGCCTGTTGCAGAGTTTTGTTTTGTTTAGTTATTTTTCTTGTAGTGCTGGGGATCGAACTCAAGGCTAGGCAAATACTCTACCGCTGAACTACACCCTCAGCTCTACGTCAACATTTTATATTTTATTTTATTTTTTTGGCATTAGGAATTGAACCCAGGGTGCTTTACCACTGAGCCACATCCCCAGCCCTTTTTATTTTTTATTTTGAGACAGGGTCTCACTAAGTTGCTAAACCTGGCCTTGAACTTGAGATCCTCCTGCCTCAGCTTCCAGGGTTGCTGGGATTACAGGCCTGCACCCCTGCATCAGCTTATGTGTTTAGACATATAGCCAAATATTCAGTCATCCGTTTCAGGGATGCTGGTCCTGCTGATTGGGGTTCCACAGTTTGAGAACCATTCATTTACAACAAAATGAAACTTTATTAGTTCTCATTTCTCTAGTTCCAGCCCCAACTACCATAGTAGACAGGATAAACATTTTTTTCATGTTGTACTTGTATTTCAAATTAGGCCTTGGTTAAGATAGAGGATTACTTAGAGGGTGCTTTGCTGTGATTAGATTTTTCTCAAATGAAGCTCCTGAGAAGGTATGTATTCCATACGAAGATATTCTTTAAAATTCCGTTTAGCAAGAACTTTTGTTTTTTGGTTAGTATACAATAAACATAAAGTTGCTCCTCAGTATCTGAGGGGGATTCATTCCAGGACCCTTCACAGATACCAAATTCCAAGGATGCCCAAGTCCCTTATATAAATGATGAAGGATTTGCATATAATCTACACTCAGCTTCCTGCATATTTTTAAATCCTGTCTAGATTACTTATCATAACATCATGTAAATGCTATGTAAATAGTTGTTAATATTTCTTAGGGAATAGTGACAAAAGAAAAAGTCTATACATGTTTAGAACAGATATGATTTTGTTTCAAATATTTTCTTTTTTTTAAAGAGAGGTAGTGAGAGAGAGAGAGAGAGAGAAAGAGAGAATCATTTTAATTTAGTTTTTCATGTGGCTTTCGTTGCTCCAAGACCCCATTGTGTATGTGGTGCTGGGGCTCCAACCTGCGTACCTGCGCATGCTGGGCAAGTGCTGCAATCACTGAGCCACTGCCCCATCCCCCTGTTTCAAATATTTTTAATTCACAGCTGTTTGGATCCATAGATGCAAACTTGCAGGTACAGAGGTTCAACTGGGTGCTGAATGGGCCCCAGCTCTTGCCATCCACATGGTAGCAACAGTGTACACATTTGGTACCCATGTTGTGTGGTAGACGCATGTGGCATCTATTCCCGTTGCTTCCTCCATCCTCCTCGACTGTCCTTACCTTAGGTCAAGCCCTATTATCTCTCACCTGGCCTAGGGCAGTAGTCTGACAGATCTCCTGTACATTCCCTCCTCCCACAATTTTTTCATCACAGCATCCAGAAAGAGCCTCTCCTCTGCTTAAACCTGTTCATGGTTTTTCACTATCTTACAATAAAGTCCAGTCTTACCTTGATTTGTGGTATAGACTGAATGTTGGCATCTGCCTCAAAATCTGTACATTAAAAAATTCAAACATCTGATTCCCAGCGTGATACTATTTGGATGTGACTTTGAGAGTAGGTCTGAGGGTGGAGCTCTTATGAATGGGATTTGTACCCTGGTAAAATGAGGTCAGAGAGCTCCTTCACTCTCTTTCTGCTGTGTGTGTGTGTGTGCTCTGCAAGCCAGAAAGAGGGTCCTGGGCAGAACCCAACTGTGTGGGTACCCTGATCTCAAGAACTGTGAGAAATAAAGTTGTGTTGCTTATAAGCCATCCAGTGTATGGGACTGCGTTATAGGAAAACCTAACTGACGGACAGAGACAACTTCATAGCCTTGCAGTGGCGGATCCCTGCCTCTTGAGTGCTGAGCCTCGCTGATTACACCCAGCCAGGGTGGCCTCTTCCTGTTCATTCTCACCCCCAGACCTCTGTACTTGCTGCTCTTCTTATCACCCCACATCTGTTTCTACGTGGTGCAGCTTAGGTGTTTTCTTCTCAAAGAGCCCTCTTCTAACAACCCAACCTTCAGTGTCTCTGTGGTCAACCTAAGTACCGTCATGATTTATAAAATGCACCTTTGTATGAAACTGTTGCTAATGTTGTAATAAGTGTTGATCATTTGGAATTTTTTCCTCCTAATTAACATGATCCATGAAAGTATTTGATTTATGAAAAAGATGAATTCCTTCATGAAAGGAAACAACCATTAAATGGGGTCTCTTTATATTTAAAGAAAATAAATTAATACAAAAATTATCCACTAGTATATCCTGAGATAGTCATTCAACATATATTTCTGAGACATTTCTCAAAGATACATACTGATTTTAATGCTGTCATGATGCAAACACCTCATATAGTGTCAGGCATTAATTAACCATATTTCCTTACCTTTAAACATCAGAGAACCTGTTTTTCTAAGCTTCCTGAAGCTGTATTTATTCATCGAGACTTAAGAAAGCTTCATAGCAACACAAACAGGACCTATAAAGAGGAGAAAATTACTGTCAGTACCACTGCAGGCAATTTATCCGTCAAGTTGTAAGGCAGGAGATATCATTCTCTAAAACTTCCATTTGAGGAGCAAATATATTTATTTGTTATGCCAATAAAATCGAGACTGAAGCATTTTTGACTTGCAAAAAGATTTGACAGTCTCTGACAGTACCTGGAAAAGATGTAGATTGTCAAAATCAATTAAAACAAAAGTGTTCTGCTTTGAATCTGGATTGTGCCCCCAAGGCTTCTGTGTTGAAGCCTTGGTCCCCAGTGTACCAGTGTTCAGAGGTGGGGATTAGATCATGAGGGCTGTGACCTCCTCAGTGGAGGAATCTGTGTTTGGATTCACATAATCTGAATGGAGTATTGGGAGGTTGTGGGATTATGGGAGGTGGAACCTAAGTTGAAGAGAGTAGGTCTTTGGAGGTGTGCCCTTGGAGACTGTATCTTGTCCCTTTCTCTCTCTCCCCACCCCGACCTCTGTGAGGGGATTGGCTTTGCCTTGCCATGCCCTTCTGTCATGATGTAGTTCTCATCACAGGAAACAATGGAGCCAGCTGATCGTGGAATGATACCTCTGAAACCATGAGCCAAAAAACCCTTTCCTCCTTTAACTTGTTTTTCTCAGGTATTTTGATCACAGTAACAAAAATCTAACCCAAAACGTTGAGAGAAATGTGTTCTGTGTAATGAAAAAATGATGTGTAGAACCACACCATCTTTCTAAAGGATAGAATTCCTGGGACCCAGTTGTACCATTAACTGTGCAACACCTCAGTGTGTCTGGAAGCAGAGCCTGGAGAGGGTGGAACTTTTCTGCAATTCTTGAGGAGGCATTAGGGGGAGGAATTCAGAGGGTGGTCCAGGAAGTATAGGAAGTGGAAGGAGAGATGATTGGGTAATGTGTGGAGGAAGGGTCAGTCAGAAACCTCCTTGAGAGAAAAGCGTGGACAAAGGGATATTTAAAGGCAGGGATGTATATTTCAGGACACTATGTTGTTGGAAATATGACAAATATGTGACCTTTCCTAATGGTGCTCCAACTTTTAATAGAGTTGGTTTTGTATAATTGGGTGTGGATGTGTAAGCTAAATTTTATACCTGTTTAGCAAGAAAACAAGGGAAACATGGCCATGGAAATATAAACCTTTCTAGAATCCACGAGTTTCCCCACTTTAGACTTCTACAGGGAATTTAGCTTAATCAGATATAGTTCTTACTGGGTGCAAAAGCCAGCGACATCTAGGTTATGACTATGACTCCTTAGAAACTTTCAGGGGGGTGTGGGTGGGAAGGAGCAGTGAAGGACTTATTTTAGTGCATTGTAGAAGAAAGGTTGTTGGTGCTTAGCTGAAGGTAATATTTAACTGGGAAGCCACAGCTTTTATCTTATTGTTATCACAGCCTTACTCGGAGGACAGAATGTTTTCAAGGCTTCACATCAATACCAGAACACTTTTCATTACAGTTTTACAAAATCTCTATCTGGGCACATGTTCAGGGATAATAGAAACTTAAATTTAGTTTCACTGAAGAAAATTCTCTAAAGTGTAATAGGAAAACGGTTTATCAAACATTTGAGAAATGGAAGTAACTGGTGAGCAGAGGTTGTTAGTCTTTCAAGAAGTTACTGGAATTTTTGTTATGATACAGGCATAAAGGGGTAGAAATGGCATTATATTATAGATATAATGGCTATTAAGTTATCATATTTTAAATTTGATGCTATTCATTCCACATATCCTGTTTTTACTTAAGTGGGGAAAAGACAGCTTAGAAGCAATGTGACTAAAGACTGTTCCCCGGAGCAGTGGAACCCTGGGTATGAGCAGTGAGAAAGACTTTAGTCCGAATTTTGATTCTGCAAGCTATCGTGGCTCTTATTAAGCCAGCTTGTTAGCTTGAGGCTTGTAATATCTCTAGTTCGCAACAACTTTATTTCATATACATTTCATATATTTTCAATGTGCCCTTTGAACAGATTATTATGAAATGTTATATGAGAATGTCAGTCTTTTCACAAAAAGAAAAGGAGGCTTACATTTTGTGCTCTGGGAGGATATGACTCAGGGACTTGGAGAGAAATCTATGAAGCAAACGCATATAGATAGTGTGAAAGAATAAGCCGCAATTGTATCTCTTTACCACTAGGCAGAAGCAATTCTGCTTCCCATAGCAGGCAATGGCAATACAGTAATTGGTGCAACTTTCTGGAAACACAGTCAGCAGATTAACATTGAAAGGGACCACTGCTTGTGCAGAAAATGAAGCTACATGTTGGCTGGCACTGGTGATGGGTCACCATTATCTATCAACATTGAAAATTAGGATACACTGCTGCTTTATTGAACCTGACATTGCAACCTCTAGAAATACATAGTTAGCAAGGTGGCTGGTGTGCGGTGATGGTGGGGGAGTTCCTTTAAGGGGAAGATGTCCTTAAGCGAGGCTTCCCTGCTCCTCCCCCTCCACTCTCCCTTCTTCTCAGTCCCCTGAGTAATTCCCCTGAATAATTGACATCTCCCCCCCCCCTCTCTCTCTCACACACACACACACACACACACACACACATTTTCTTTAGGCTAGGAAAGTTCAGATCAGAAGTTTCCTGAAAGTTCTCTTGAGGTTGATGCTGCTTCTGCCTTGTTCCTGTGGAGCCTTAGGTGATGTAAGATGACTATAAATGTGAAACTCATTCCATAGGAGATCCACTCCCAAGTGGAATTGGTCAGGGACTTCTCAGAGGTGGATTTGCATTTGGCTGGACTGCACATTCCACACCAATGAGTCACACAAGCATCTTATCCATGATTTATAAAGGACAACTCTGATGGTTCCTGCCTTTGGGATGGACAGTTCGGGAGGCTTGACTGTGCTCACCATGACTCCTCAGGATCCTACACTTCTTTCCTTGAAAAGACATCAGAGTCGCTTTAGGAAGGACCACCACTTATGTGGAAAGTGAAGCCTATGTGCTTGTTGAAGTTTGCATAAGTCATTGTCCATCACCATTGCTGCTTCATTGAACCTGACACGCAATGACAATGAAAAAAGAAGGAAGTCATCTGAATCACTGGAGCAAGGTAATAGGATCAACACATGCTTTGGGCTTCAGATTTCAAGGATAATTTTCATCAAAAACCTACTATGTGCCAGACACTCTATGTGGAAGTTGGTCTTTAAAAATCATTGTATCCTTTTTTTAGGATTAACACATTATCTTCGCTACATAGGAAATGAAGCTCAAGGATACTGTGTACCTGGCCCTTCTCAGGTCACTAGTAGATGCCAGACCAGAGGAGACTTGGCTCTGTAATTTGGTCTTTCCATTAGATGGTGTTCCCTCTTGATAAGGGGAGGAAAACTGATGAAAAGTTGTGACAGCCAAGGCACATACCATCAGCTAGGGTGTGACATGAGCACAGTATTTGTTTTGTTAAAAATAAGAATATGCCTTAATAAGAAATCAAAATTAGAGGAAAGATTGCTTCTCCAAATGGAAAAGTGGTGAGATCATTTAATAGTTTTATAAGTGATTTAGATCAGAGAATACATAGTGAGATTTCCAGAATTAAAGATGGAAGTGAAATGTCAAACTGACAGGGATAAACCTTAGTAAGATCCCATGCGGGTTCATGAGTGGGCAGAGAAGTAGCAAATGAGCTCTTGCGTGGGCAAAAGTAAGGCAATATAGTCAGAGAAAATAATATAAATTTTTCTTATGACACCACTTGATTTTAACACATGGAAGAGCTTGAAATCAATATCAAATATTATGTGTATATATATGTCTATAATAGTTCATATTTTTAAAAAAGATGCTTTAGATTTATTATTTTTGCCCTTCCTAAGGAATTAGAGAGAAAAGCTAATTGTTACCCCATTTTATAGAGAAAATAAAGACCAGGTTGCTTCAGTAACTTCCCAAGGTCATTCTGGTAGTCAGTAAAAGAACTCAGACTTGGAACCAGGACCACAGAAATTCAGTTCCTGCCCTTCCTTCTGTAGATCATAAAACCAGTTATTTAAGGTTATTATCAAGACACATTATTTTATCTTTATCATATCAAGGTCAAGATCTTGGGACTTTGTAGTCAGATAAACTTAGATTTGAATCACATTTTGCCAGAACACTTATCAGAAAACAGGTTATTTAAGCTCTAGAGAGCATCAAGTCCCTCTCATATAAAATAAAATGAAGTTACAGAATAGCATCTGCCTCACAGAAGTTTCAAGGATTAAATGAGTTAAGATGTGAAAAGAGTAATGCCTGGCATATAAATGCTTAATGAATATTTATTTTTGTTGTCATCAGTGTGCAGGACAGTGCGGTATCCTCACACTTTGAAGCATCCTCTGTACTTCAAGCATATATAAATCATAGGTAAAATAATAATAGTAGAGCAAATAACCTCAGCTATCTGAAAATTTCATGTAAACCATTCCTTAGACCAGAAATGGAGTAACAATGAAAGCATCCGTGAGGCTGGAGAGGGCGTCCCTCTGCCTCCTGGGACTGGCCTGGCCCTTTAGGGTAAAGGCAAAGACAGCCTTCCACCTGCGTTAGGGCCAGCATCGGGTTCAATGCTTGAATTCTGGGGATGGACAGTGCTAACCCTTACAAGAGAGTTTTAAAAATTGGTGCAGACAAGCTAGAGTTTAAAAAAAGTCGTAGACCATGGAGAATGCAGACACAGTGGGGCGACAAGGAGCCTCATGAACTCTCTTGTTGACTAAGAGAGTGATAGTGGGATAACTTCCTGAGGTCTGGAAAATAATACAGGATCTAGCCCTGAGCTGGTGATCAGGCAGGTGGATGAGTGCATTCTGCCACTAAACCTCTAGACAGAGAGGGGCTTACAGGAAGGGAGAAATCAAACCAAATCAACCACACCAAATACCCAAAGAATATCCATTGAGACCTGTTGGTTTCCAAAGACTTTTTGATTTGTAAAATTCACAAAACATTTGATGCTAAGAAAGAAAACAGTTAACATGAATTAAGTGCAGAAGCTAAAATACTTATTAGTTAGAGGACTACATTAACATAGGATGGTTAGAATGCTCAAATATAAATACTAGAATAATATTCATAAAAGCATCAAAAATTGTGGAAAAAATAAGGTAGAAATAAAATAAGGACATGTATATTTGACTTAGAATCTTTTTTGAAAACTTCAGATATAAGAATGTTGTTATCACAATTTTGAAAATTTAATAAACAATTTAAATAGTAGACTGGCCACAAGAGAGGGGATCAATGAAGGGTGGGATATTGCTGAAGAATTATCCTACAATTCTGCTTAGAGAAGCCAGAGTAAAACATGAAAGAGATGTTCAAATACATGGTGAATAGTTTGATAGTCTTCAACAAATTCAGTCTGAATTTTAGAACAAGAACTAGAAGAAATTCCTAGAATTGCTCTTTTTTGGGTCTTTTAGTCACAGCAACAGAAATGCTGACTAAATATTATATATTCAAGAGTAATTATAAGAATATATAAATGTGCTCATCTGATGAAAGCATAAAGAACTAAACACACACGTGTGCATGTGCATACACACACCCACATACACGTGCACACACACACGCATGCACACAATTGGATGCATGTAAAACTGATGAAACTTGAATGAAGTCACCAGGTTTTATCAGTGTTGATTTCCTGGTTGTGATACTGACTATAGTTATGAAAGCCGTTGCCACTAGGAGAAGTTAGGCAAAGATCTCTCCGGATAATTTCTTAATTATTCTCAAATACTTAAAAATAATATATGTTCTTTAGTTTCAAAACTTCCCATGGAAGACAACAGTTGGGGATATAGAAATTCCTATCAATTCAGTAAAAGAGAGGAAGGAAGAAATGAAGGAACAGATTTCAAAAAGGTGATAAAACAATGTAGAAAGAAATTCAAATATAAGAGTAGTTACAATTACATATTGCATCTACCCATTAACTTAAGACAAAGGGTTTTAGAATGAATTAAAAAATAAAATCCAGGGGCTGGAGCAGTGGCTCTGTGGTTAAGGTACTTGCCTTGCATGCACAGGGATATGGGTTCGAACCCCAGCACCACATACACAGTGAAGTGTCGGAGCAATGAAAGCCACATGAAAACTAAATAAAAATTGATTCTCTCTCTCTCACTTCCCCTTTCTCTTTATATAAAAAAGATATGTAGAGAAAAAGAAAAGATAAAAAGATATAGCAGATAAATATTTACAAATCAAATTATAAAATATGTCTGGTATAGTCATATTAATATGATACTAAATATAATTTAAGCACAAAGCATTAACAGGATAAAACAGAAATAAAATAGATGATCAAGTAACAAGCTATAGCAATTTTGTACTTTTTCATATAGAAATTAGATGTGAAAGGAAGACATGATTAGCATTTATAAAAGCATCTGTAGACTTTATTTTTATTCAATAAATTTTATTAATTTTTTTAAAGAGAGAAGGACAGTGTGTGTGAGAGAGAGACAGAGAGAATCAATTTTTCTTGAGTTTTTCACATAGCCTTCATTGCTCAGATACTTAGTTGTGTACGTGGGGTGCTGGGGTTTGAACCTGTGTACTTGCACATGCTGGGCAAGCACCATAACCGCCAAGCCACCGCTCCAGCCCCAAATTTTATTACATTTAAAGTAAATATTCATTTGAAATTCTAAAAACCAGGCTTACAAGAAAATTTTGTTTTATATGCAGAGTTAAAATTTGGCTTACACAGTACATCTTCTCTTGGAAAAGTAAATGTGACCAAAACGTTTAGCTAGATAGAATAGAACAGAGCCAATTTTATCATTAAGAAATTTTGTTTGTGTATGTATCCTCAACTTTGTGGAAAAAAGAATTTAAAGAAGGCAACCAAACTCTTCCATAAAATATCTGTTTGTCAGATGTAGCAAGCTGATCTGGATCATTTTTCTGACACAAGATTGACATTTCTTACACTGCTCCATGGGATACCCAGTGAAGGCTTGTGAATTGTGGAGGATCATTTGGTGTGCTCTTGTTGCAGTCTGAATACTTGCCTACTGCACAGATCCATGTGGGGTGATGTAACTCCTAACTCCAAAGGTGTCATTTTAGGGGATGGGGCTTTGGTGAGATGAGTAGGTCACGAGTGCCTCAGAATTGGGATTTAGCGTCTTTATAAAAAGGAATTCCAGAGCTAGCTAGTCCCTTGTGTCATATGGGGACAGAGCAAAAATACTGCCATTTACGAAGAAGACTCTCACCAAATTCTGAATTTGCCAGGGCCTTGAACTTGAACTTCCTAGTTTCCAGAACTGTGAGAAATAAATTTCAGTTATTTATAAGCTACCTGACTTAAGGGATTTTGTTACAGCAGTCCGAATGGCCTAAGACAGATCTGCAACAGATCTGTTATTAATCCTCATTAATACTTCATTTAGAGCTCTATGAACTTGGCTTCTTCTTCTGAGAGGCTGAATTCTGAAGGCTCCACAAGCTCTGGGTCAAGGATACCGCAGGAATTCATAGGAACATGAAAAGCGCAGCCAGCTCAGTGCATGACCTCTTGGGCCATCATTATGAGAAAAGAACATTATTCTACACCTTCAGTCACCAGGTTTACATACTCAAAGGTGGGGCTTTTTATACTATTTGCAGAAATTATTTTTGTGCATGAGTTCTAGCAATGAGGTTCTTATTACATTTTAGTGTAGATGTTTCCATTCATTGATTTAAAAAGGCCAGCCATATCAGGGTGAATAAGAATCCTTCTTCTTACACCTCTTCTGCCTGCAGTAGGGATAGGAATTGAACTTGGGGGTGGGGAGGGTGTCATAGACCCTCAGAGATAGAGGGCAGGTGTGCAGATACATCTTTGTGACCTCTCTCTCTCTCTCTCTCACACACACACACACACACACACACACTACTTGCAATGAACATACTAGAAAGAGATTGCTTTAAAACACAAACAAAATTGACTTGCTGCAAGCTCTCAATTGTTTTAAGCTTGTAATCAGCTTTGTGGGTCACCAGACCCGTGCATGCTAGCACGTCTTAGTTAGGCTGGGGGGAAGAAAAGGCACAGAAAGAGTTCCAAAGGCGTAGGGGTTGCCAAAGGATGTGGATCAAGCAGAGAAGGGATCTTTAAGTGATGGACTTGGCACAATCCTTGTTGTTTACTTACAGGATCACATGCCCTACACTGAGCTGGTTGAATGACCCTCTAAAATCTTAACAGTATATAATTCTGGTGTTCTGGCTCTCCTGCTGCATTGCATTAGCCTGATAGACTCGTGAAATTCAACCAATTTGTGAATATAATACTTTGCAAATAGAATATTGTAAGCACATGTATTTCATTAGCTGGTTGACTGGACTTATCTTTGTTTTCCAATTTTTTCCTCTCTATAATGCTTTAAAAGTAATTTTAATGTTTCAAATCAAACCTTTAAGTCTCAACTTTTGTTTCTGAACACACACACACACACACACACACACACACTTTCCTTTGCCATTTGCAGATTTGCTCTTTGGATGGAGACAAAGGGACAGTCTTAGAATGAGTGGCATGCTTAAGAGTTGATTTGGGGCATCACTTTCCAACATGTTTCCTTCCAGAGTTGGTATTAATACAGTAATGTTTTGCTATTAGAATATCTTTTAAAAATCCCAAGAAAAATGCGTCCTTTTGCCGAAGTACTTGATTTTCTAATTTTGCAGAATATTTGGCTCCTACTACACCGACATAATAATCCTTGCCAAACATGGTTTTCCTATCAATCAAGGAAAGATATGCTTAATGAGTATCTAAGATAAAACAGGGTAATAGGCAATATGATTGCTAAATAGAGAATGATTGTATAGGATCAAATTATTATCTTCCAGAAGTGTATAATTTAGAGAAAGAGGTCAGACGTCTACACATGAGAAGTCAGATAAAGAACAGTGTCTAATTTAAATGCATTCAGACTGTCTTGTTTTTATCTTCTGGTCAGCTGCATCACATAATGCATCAACACACACACACAAACACACACAACCAATTAAAGATTCTTTTTTGGGGGGAGGTACAAGGAATTGAATTTATTGGCACTTAACCACTAAATCACATTCCCAGCCCATTTTATTTATTTATTTATTTTGAGACAAGATCTTGCTAAGTTCCCTAGGACCTCGTTAAGTTGCTGATTCTGGCTTTGAATTTGCTGTCCTCCTGCCTCAGCTTCCCCAGTTGCTAGGATTACAGGTGTGCACCACTGCACTTGGCAAACAACCTATTAAAGATTCTTATTAAAGATTTCTGAAAGGTGGACATCAGAAGGCAAAAGCAGAAGCTACATCTCACATTATACCACAAGATTTTCTAAAAATCATTTTTAAAAATTGAGTTGAGTTGTTTTAAAATCATAAATGCATATAAAGTAACAATATGATATGCATTTGATCATAAATCATAGTTATCCCACATCACACACACCCCAGTCTCTTGATTCTTCTATAATATGCCCCTAACAAATATAATAAGTGTATGTATAAGATTGTGAATTTTCCAGAATTAATTGATTATGTACACAATATTTTACTTCTCAGGGGTGTAAAGAGTATACTACATTGTTGATCCCCCTAGATCCCTCCCTATCTTCCCTCTCTCTCCCATCCCCCTGCCTCCCCACCCACCAAGTGTCTATGGTTCCCATCATTTTTAAATATTATTATGGTTTGAATGATTCTGCCCACCAAAACTCGCATTGTAGCTTAATCTCCAAATTCATATGTTAATGGTACTTGGAGGTGGGGACTTTGGAAGGTAGTTAGGATTAGATGAGGTCTTGAGGGTAGGAGCCCCATGTTGGCATTATGGCTTTATAAGAAGAGGAAGAGAGCAGAGCTTGCATGTTTGGTCTGTCTTGCTGGCGACACCCTCCATCATGCTATGACGCAGCAAGAAGTTTCTCACCAGACAACAACGGGGTGCCAACACCATGCTCTGGGACTTCCAGCCTCTGGAGCCATGAGCTAAATAAACCTCTTTTGGCAAAACAACAGTATTGGGGAACTCACTCTCATTAGAAAGCAAATGGGAAAAATGTGGTAAATTTACACGACTTCATGTGCTTCTTCTACAAATAAAAAACGATTTAAGATGTATTGCAAAGCTTATTGTAAATTAAAGATACTGAGTTTGGAGTTTTCCAATAAGAGAGATGAAAACGTAAGTCATTTTGGGGGTGAGACTGGCAGGTGAGTGGAAGGTCTCAAAATAAAAAGAAGGGGATAACCAGTTTAGTGCTGCTCTCACCTGCTGATTACCTGGAATGTCAGCGAGGTAAGCCAATTGTCACCTGATGAGGACAGAGCAGAGCCAATGTGTCAGGTATATGCAAATAACCACATCTTGCTTTTCATCTTATCACACATTTCAGCACCCTTAAAATGTCTTGTAGTCTATGGACATTTTTTTCCATCTCCCCAAAGAGGAGGAGGAGTCTGTTTCAAGTAGCCCAAGTGAAGTATGGAAAGATTTTAGGACGTCTCCAAAGTCATGCGGCTTGTTGACATAGTAGGTCGGACCTCAGATATTTAAATCTTAACCAGGGCTCTGACTGCTGATGTATTTAATGGGAGAATTTTTCCAAATAATTCTGAAATGAGTATACATTAAGAAGAGAGAAACCGGGGTTTCCCTTGCTTCAGAGAATATTATGCATGAAACTCAATAATCCACTGGCGTATGGTAGTGTGATACTGTTTGGGTCATAATACACCGGCCACTGCACTCACTAGTATTTTTTTGTATCTTTGTAACACTCAATTAGAGAATTTTTTCCATATTTGTATTGGCATATTATAGTTGCACATAATGCTGGGATCTGTTGTTACATCTTCATACATGCACATATTATCACAATATAATTTGGCCAATATTGCTCCCCAATACTTCCACTTTCCGTCCCCTGCTTCCTCCCCTTGATCCCTTTCATCTGCCCTAGGATCTCCCTTCACTTTTCATGAGAGCCCCTCCTGCCTTTCCTTGGGCTTATTTTACTTATTGTAATGTTTCAACTAGAGAACTTTTTAGGGCCGTCTCCCGCCCTTTTTTTCTCAATGCACTTTGATGACTTCAATGTGAAGGGACAGCTTGTCAGTAAAGTCTACTGTCAGCAACTTGGCAAGGTTTCTGGTTTATCCTCCAGTGTGGTTGGTAAGTTCAGAACTTTTGCTTCACTGTTATGAAATACTACCAAGCCTCCAAAGTTAGCTCAGGGCTTTGCAGGATGGAACTGCAGTACAGGACGTGGGGAACCCATGGTGTCGGAGAATCACATGAAGCCATTAGCAGCAAGCTGATTTCCTTCATTTTCAGGCCTGAACATCATATTAATCTAAACAGCTCCTTTCACAATCAACTAATAAGCACTCCCACTCTCCTGGCAGCATCAGAGACACTTGAGTCATTCAACTGAGTCTCATCAGGGGTTCAGGGATATTTAGCTCATCTGAATTCTGAACATTTTATTCCATCAGCAGCATCAGCCCCTACTGGGCAAATGACCTTGAGTGACTTATTCAACACCTTCCTGAACCTCAGTATTTTCATCTCAAGTCAGGTCATGATACATTCCATGTTTCCCCAGTCTGTTCTGAATACCCAAGTTGGCTAAAATGTTAGAAAGCTCTGTATAATATCTTTTTTTAAGAGAGAGAGAGGGGGGCAGGGAGAGAGAGAGAGAGAAAGTAGAGACTCAACTTTATTTTTTTCATTTGGCCTTTCTTTCTCTGACACTTAGTTGTGCACGTGGTACTGGGATTTGAACCTGGGTCCTCGCACATGGCAGATAAGCACTCCAACCGCTGAGCCGCCACTCCAACCCTCTAAATAGTAATTACATAGGGATCTTTATTTTATTTTTTTTATTAGAAGTATATAGAGATACAATTGAGGGGGAAACATTATCAAACCATCAGTAACCAATGTATATATACTTTGCTATCCAGGGGTAATGCCAAAACATGGATGACCACCTTGGGTTTCACCTGTTGCAGTTTCCCCCAGAAGAACTCTTGCATTAAATGGGTATCTCGTGGAGGAATAACATCTGCTTCTGGGATGGTTCCCCCATATTCCCACTCTCTAGTCTCCTATGAGTTCTTCATACACCCTCCCCCCTCCAAGTATCCTAGGGAGCCATCCCCCTATTACGCTGACAATCATACAATTTGAGGTTATTGTTAGCTTAGCCATCTAACCTACTGCTTCCCCATGTATTCTAGCTTCCACAGATGAGAGAAACCATTCAGCCCTTGAGTCTCTGAGATTGGAATACTTCACTTAGCATAATTCTTTCCATCTCCATCCATTTGATATCAAAAGCCATAATATCATCATCTCTAATGGCCGAGTAGTATTCCATTGTATATATGTACCAAAGCTTTTGTATCCACTGGTCGAGTGAGGGGCATCTGGGTTGGTTCCATAGTCTAGCTATAGTAAATTGAGCTGCTATAAACATTAAGGAAGCCACATCACTATACTACGCTGATTCTCTTTTGGGAAAATACCCAGGAGTGGGATAGCTGGGTCATAAGGTGGTTCCATCCTTAATTTTTTGAGGATTCTCCACACTGCTTTCCATAGTGACTGAACCAGTTTGCAGTCCCACCAGCAGTGTGACAGTGTTCCTCTTTTCCCACAGCCTCTCCAGCATCTGTTATTGTTAGAATTTTTCATTTTTGCCACTCTCACAGGAGTGAGGTGAATGGGATGCAATTAAACTAAAAAGTTTCTGCACAGCTAAAGATCCAGGCAAGAGCATCCAGAGAGAACCTACAGGATGGGAGAAAACCTGCTACACCTCGGACAGAGGGCTAATATCCAGAATATACAAAGAACTAAAGAAACTAAACACCAAAATCACAAATACTCCAATCAATAAATGGACTAAAATACTCAAAAGGAACTTCTCTCCAGTGGAAGTCCAGAAAGCCCATATATATATATGAGAAAATGCTCTACATCATTAGCTATAAGGGAAATGCAAGTCTAAATAATACCTTAATGAGGTGATTAAGATATATCGCCTTGGCTGATGAGACCAAAATTGCAAAATCTTGAATCCCATACATTGGTCCTTAGAGCTAACATGAACTCAGTTCTCAGATTGGTCTTGTGGTATTTCTAGGATGTATTGAGATTTTCTTAAGATTATTTCCTTTCATCCCGGTTGCTAACAGGTTTCCCTAAATCCAAGTAACACTGTTGACAAAGTATTATATTTTATTTTCTATGACAAATAAATTATGGGAAAAAATAGGACTAAATTGTTCCCCATAGTCTCTAGTACTTTTCTGACAAATGTACTGTGTAGCCTTATTGAAGCCACATCCAAGTGATGTACACATGACCCAACATCAGAGAGATTACCCAGAAAGCAGCAGCACATCGTAGACTGAACACATTGAAAAACAACTCAGCTTTGTGTCTGCTGTGACCAAAAGACCTTCAAGAACAATTAGCGGAAAGAACGTTTATTTTGGGGCTCACAGTTTCAGGGGTGTCACAGTTTCAGACTCCATTCTTTGGAGCCTGAGGTGAGGTGGGACATCATGGCAGAAGCTGGGTAACTTGGCACCAGAAAGCAGAGAGAGACTAAACAAAAGAGAGACTAAGCAGAGAGAGACTCACAAAATGTACACCCCAAAGACTTGCCTCCAGAGACCCACTTCCTTTAGATATACCCTACCTGCCTGCAGTTACCACCCAGTTAATCCATTCAAATGGATCAATGCATTGATTAGGTGAAGGCTCTCATAACCCAAACATTTCACCTCTAACCCTTCCTACACATCAACTTTTGGGGGGATACCTCATATTGATTTTATTATTATTATTATTATTACTATTTTAGTACTGGGAATTGAACCCAGGGAAACTTAAGCACTGAGCCACAACCCTAGCCCTTTTTATTTATTTATTTATATTTTAATTTTTATTTTGAGACAAGGTCTGTTGCTTATGGCTTCCCACAGTTGCTCAGGCTGACTTTGAACTCGAGATCCTCCTGCCTCCACCTCCCAAGTCACCACACCCAGCTGACACTTCATATCTAAACCATAACAAATTGCTGGTAGCAACTTCCCCTAAGTTTCTCTTTTTCTCAACCATCAGCAAGCCTTCCTAATTCTGATGAGAGTGCCTCTTCTCTTTTCACTTCTGTCTCCCAATTCTGTGTCACAGAAGCCTAGGAACCAAGCCAACGAAAGCAGAACTTTCCATGGAGGGCAGGTAGAGCCTCATTGGACAATCAGAATTCTAATTGGGGTTAGAGTGATGCTGGGGACACACACACATTCAGAATTTTGGACTGATCATGGGTATAAAGATGCAGCAAGTGTGTGCCTGTGTGTGCCTGGAGTCCTGGAGCAGGACAGATCCACTAAGGGTCTGTTTGTAGGAGGAATTAAAGAGAATCCAGCAGGAAGGCTGGAGCAGAACACATCAGGTTGAGGCCACTGGGCAGCATTTGAAAGGTTGGGCACTTCTCACTATGGCCCGAGGTCCATACTCCAAGAACTTACATCAGAAACAGGCAGAGCAGGCTGCTCTGAAAGGACAGATGAAAATGAAAGAGCTGAGATGGTGGAAGAGGAAGGAATGATTAGCGTTGGTGCCAGCGGCTCCTGCTGAGGCAAGAACTGCATCTGCAGCACAAGACACATCAGCATGCTGGGGGAAGACCTGGGAAGCACCAGTGGTGATTGGCAGCCTGAAACACGACTGATGGCTTTAGGGTCAGCAGTGATGGGGGCTGGGCCAGAAAGGAGGCAAAAGGCCAGTGCCCCAGAGTAGCCAACAGCAGGCCCTGGGAACATGCAGGACAGGCCAAGTGTGTGGAGCCGCCCAGATCCCTGAGGGATGCATGGTGTCCACCTTTCCCATTCAGATCTTTTTAACAAATGTCTCTGTGAAGTGCAAGTTCAGTATGAGTGCCCCAAATGCTTCTTTTTTCTCTCAGTCCTGCCATGGGTAAATGATACGTAGTTAAGCAGCATGCTAAAGTTTCAGTTACCTAAAAAATTTAACTTGATTTCAAAGGAATTTGATTAGAGGTCATGGTCAACCACTGCATTGCAGATTTACGGAATCTGGTTTAAGCTTTGCTGTTTCCTGCTGTTGTGGTCTTAATTATCTCATTTACGAAATAGATGATCAATATAAATGATTCAGAAGTCACCTTTCAGCTCTGAGTCCTCCTTCCCTTGGTTAGTAGCACATGGAGCTCCTCACTAGGTTCAGGGAACAAAGTTGTCTGTGTATTCAATAATCCAAAGGTTAAGATCTGTTTTAGTTGTTTTGTGCTACTGTAACAATATGCCTGAGCCTAGATGCTTTATAAGTAAAGAAATTCCTGGGGCTGGACTTCCTAAACAGTTTGGTGCCCTTGTCCCGGTGGGGGACTCCTGGTTATGTCACATGTTGGAGAAGCAAAAAAGGGAACTGGAAACATACACGAGAGACCAAGCACAGGGGGTGGCCTCACTCCCTGGCTCTTGCAGGGACTCATTCCTACTCCACAAAAGCAGGAAAATCCATTCATGAAGGTACAGTCCCCTTGGCACAGTTCACCTCCTGAAGTTTCCATCTCCTGAACATTAAGCGTCCAGCATGTCTTGCACATCTTACGGGGAACAAAGATTCCAAACCATAGCAAGATCAGATAAAAAAGCATGTTTGGATCAGGAGCAATCAAAGAACTAGGGGACATTGGTCTGCACACAGGATAAAGCTGATTGAAAAGGTGGAGAAGAGGTCTGTGATGAGGAACAGAGAGTGATGAATTAACGTGGCATCTGATGTATTTCAGTGGCATCTGAAAGAATCAGGGTTGCCTGATCAGAGAAAGATTACAAGAATTACAACAGGGTGCTCCACGTACAAGATGTGGGAAAACCCTTTTGCTGGGAGATGACGGCCACAAGGCCTAGCCTGCTACTGGGGACCTGGATGACTATAGAAAGAGTGACATCCAAGCCAGGGCCCAGGAGCGCAGGTGAGAAGACAGAGCTTTGGGCAGCGGAAATGGGATGGACAAAGCTTTAGGGAGAAGGTACAAGGGCACTTCAGCTACTGAAAGTTATGAAGGAAGCATAATAACACTGAAATATAAAGTGCCAAAGAGGCCTTTGTGGAAATAGGCAAGGCTATCCTACCAGAATCTTCTACAGCATTTAAATGATTTGTTCATTGTCTTAGGGACAATAAGAAACTATTAAAATGTTTTCAATGGGAGAAGGAAGTGATCCAGTTTGCACTACACAAAGATCACTTTAGATACATAAAAAAAGGTGAGGCTGGAGGCAGGGAGGTCTGCTGGGAGGCTGTAGAAGTAATCTGGGTGAGAAAAACTATCATTAATATTATGGCTTGAATCTAAAACTGTCCCCCAGAAAACTTGTGTTTATAAAATACAGTCATGACCAGAGTGAAAGGATGGCAATATGAAAGCTATAACCTCATCAGTGGATTAATCCCTTTGACAAATTAATAATTTGAGAAGACTCCTGGGTGGAAACTGCAGGCAAGTAGGGTGTGGCTGGAGGAGCAGGCCACTGGGCGATGGCCTTGGACTGTGTCTTGTCCCTGACTCCTCCTCCCATGCTCTGTCTGCTTCCCAGCTGCCTTGAGCTGAACGGCTTTCTTCTGCCAGGCTTCCACACTTGGCCCTGGAGCAAGAGTTGGCCAACCATAGCCTGAACCTGTGAAACTCAGAGCCCAAAATAAGCCGTTCTTCCTCTAACTTGCTCCTGACAGGTAATTTTGGTCACAGTGACAAAAAGCTCACTTAGCACAATTTAAATAGGGGAATGGCAGTGAGGGTGGCGAAGGACAGTTTCCAGGTTATTTAAGGTGAAAAAGCAATAGGATTCAGTCAGTGATGAGATTCAAGAAGAGAATGAGTGAGTGCTTAGAAAACTCTAAGCTGGGTGGGTGGTGGTGGCAGTCAGGTAGAAAGGGCACAAGAGTGTGCGAGCTGGCTGGTGTGGGCAGCGAGCAGGCTGTGGCACCTACTCATTCGTTTTGAAGATATCATATTTGGAGAAGAGATACAAGTAGAAACAGTGGTCAGAAGATTTACAGCAGAGCGCTCCGCGGACAAGCTATGGGAGGCCCTGGCGCTGTCAGATGACACGGAGCACCCTTCTATAAATTCTTCTAACCTCTCTCCATCCCCTGCAGGCCCTTAGCTCCAGGGGTCCAGGCAGCCCTGATTCCTTCTCCACAGGATCTAGAACACAGCTTGGCATTGCTGTCAACCAATATTCACTGAGAAAATAAAAGGAACTCATCGCCAACTTCAAAAATTTGTTTGTCTGACTTATTCCAAAGTAAATCTGAAAGCAAAGTGAGCTCTTAATCTTTAGTTCTGGAGCTGGAGGAGGAACTGTAGGCTGAAGACACAGTTTCGAGGGTCACTGATCTTCACTGAGATGGAGTAAGAGGTAGGCCAGGCAGTTAGGGACCTGAGACCCCAACCAAGACAGGGGGCTAAAGAGTACCAGCATCAGAGACAATCCGATTCTTAAGAACTCTCATCAGGGAGGAATGTTCTGATAAGTCAGTTGAGGAGAGGAGGTGCGGTCCTCAAGGACCAACAGGTGATCAAGAACTTGTTTCTAAGGAGCATGTCTGATCAGTGGAAGGGGTTTTGATAGGCTCTGCAAATGGTGGCCTTAAATAAATGTTGAGCAATCATTTAGGGAACATTTTGTTGGAAGAGGTGCCAGATGACGGGTTTTCCTGCAGCACACTGCCAGACAGGTTGCTGAGATGGCTCAGGGAGGCAACTTAGGGCCGGGAAGGCCAGCACACTCAGGAAGAGAAGTTTGCAGAGGATTGGCCAGAAAAGGAGGTGGGCTGAGAGAGGCCACAGAAGGCCAGGACATGATGGTATGAAAACAAGGACTTGGTTATCAGAGAACAGTGTGGCTGGAAAATCAGGACAGATGATGATGGAGACTTCGCATGGGTTTAAGAACCCGTGGCTCACGGGTCATTGTCGGCAGCACAAATTTTGGAAAACGGGGGTGATGATGCCGTGTGGCTGGGTGTTGGCTTGTGTTATTGGAGGTCAGGAAAGGAAGCCAGAAGCTGGAGAAATGGAAGAGATTTGGTATTCTAGGTGGGGGAAAAAAGGATGTGCACTCATCTTGCTCTGCAGTGACCTCAGGGCCTGTGTTTTCATCACTTGGCAAGTATTTCAGTTTGAAACTATGGTGTTTCATTATTTATTTATTATTTTTATTTTTTGCTGCTGGAGATAAGGCCCAGGGTCTTGTGTATGTATTCTACCACTGAGCGACATCCTTAGCCCTACTATTTGAGCTTTGACTTTGATCTGATTACTAGTAGTATGGAATATGTTCTCTTACGATTATGTATAATTTTCTTTTATTATTTATGTCCTTTGCCCAACATTCTGCTAGATTAGTCATCATCTTACTCATTTAGAAGATGTATTTATGTATCATAACCTCTTTGCAGCTACATTCCAGCAAATATGTTTTCTCAGTTGTCAAACGACAAAATTACTACAATTTAATGGTCTAAATTGGTTTTATTTTCAATTCCAGAATCGGGCAATACTTCATTCCACAAAATAGAATGAGTGTTCTAACAGGCTGAGCAGAGCAGGTTGGTTTTATAGACAGAAAAGGGCAACAGCAAGAAGAAACAAGAAACGAAGGTGGATCGATCATTTCAAAGTTACCTTCCTTGTCAGGTGAAAACAGGCCCTCAGAACGGTAGCAAAATAACTGCTTATTTACCAAGGCTTCGTTAGGTTACTTTTAGCATAAGGATTAAGGCAGAGAGAACTTTCATTTTTATGCCTGTTTGGGAAATTTGGTGGCTATCTTTCCAATCCTGATTTCTCCAAAGGTCAGATAAACAGCTAAGTTTCAGCTTGGTGACTTGGAACTTCAGTGTGGGTGACTGTTTTGATTTTTAGCCAGATCTGTTGGGGCCTAGTGCGGAGGCATACTTCAAAGCAACGACCTCCTGTAATTTTTATTTAATGGTGTTAATTTTACTTCTTTTAAAACACTACATTGTTCTCTGTGTGTATGGTTATAAAATCTCTCAGGGGACTGTGGACTTTTAACAGAAAATGGAGCAGCTGGTTGAGCGAGGTAGATAAGGGGGGCTTATCTGGGAAGCTCTATATAACCTTGCATCCCAGGACTGAAGGAACACTGACAGGCACCTAACAGGCTGAGAAAACTGGCTATGCCCTGGCAAGAAGAAAGCCTATTTGAGCTCCACAGCTGAATCCAGCCCAGGTTTTGAAAGTCTTCCCAGTGCAACTGATGCTGGCCTGTGAGAGCACCCTGTGGGAGAAGCAGGGCAGCCCTGTGGGTGGAACAGACACAGGGCAGGCATCCTTGGGGCTTCAGAAGCCACATCATCTCTGCAGTGGGTGACCCAGGCACCTGCTGCTGGGGCCCATGATTGACCACAGGTTCAGGATCTTAAAGACGGACTTGGGGGCCCTTGGTGGGCAGGAGGCAGCCTACAGGTGAGAAGCTCTGTGTGACAGCTCAGGATCTGGGGTTCTGCATCAAGAGGTTCTTGTGAGAGGGGAGTGGCAGGGAGTGGATGCCACTGCAGTTGATACCAAAAGGTGCTGTCACACTTTTGCTCATGAGACACATATCTCTTTACTTGGTCATTCAACCGTTTAAAAGTTATAAACTGAGTAACTATTCTGTATAATTTCCTATTGCTGCTGCTAAGATCAGTGCAGTTCCATCTGAGAGAGTGAATGGAAGAGACTATGTTAAGGGAGAACCATGAGAGAGGAGTGGCCCAGATGGAATAAGACCCATGCAGGTGTGCAGGAGGCTGGGAGAAGGCTAACATATGTCACTTCACAAATGTCACCATACCTAGTACATCCCATGTACTCAACCAATGTTTTGCGATAAAGGAGTATACCCAGATAGTGTTTCACTGTGCTATTCGTCTGCTGAACACTTTTGTTCAACAAGTAGCATGAGGGTTTGGATTGCTCCAGCCAGACTCCTCCCATTCCTCCTTGGACACCATAGATGCACAGCTCAGGGTGACCTTGCTGGGTGAGTTTGGGAGTGCAGGGGTGATGTGTCCTTACAAGTTCCCTCTGTGAAAGTCTAATTGACCCCAGTGAGGTCTGTTAGCAACTAAGTTAGATCATTAGAAAAAAATTTGAAATGCAGAATGGGTCACAGCAAACTTGGATATTGTTTTCAGCACCACTTTGTTGCTGAGTTACAACCTCATTGGTTAGTCACATGGCTTCTACATCTGGAATTCCTGGGTCCAACTCTTACCTTTGGGGTTTTTTGTTTTTTCCTTTTTTTTTTTTTGAGAGAGGGAGAGAGAGGGAAAGAGAGAGAATGGATTCTATTTGTTTTTTTTTTTCATCTGTTTTTTTGCTTTCCTGATACCCTGCTGTGTATGTGGTACTGGGGTTCAAAATCAGATCCCTGAACATGCCAGGCAAGGGCTCTACCGCTGAGCCACTGCTCCAGTCCTCAAATCCTTCTTTTCACATATGTATTCTTGAGCAGAAAACCTAAGCTTCCTGTGTCATTTCCCACTTGTAAAATGAGGATCATGAAAAGTACTTACCGTGCAGATCAGTGGGAATTAACTAAATGAGTGAAAGAGCCCTCTTATCATTGCTATTGTTATTACTGTAAACAGCAGCAGCAGCAGCAACCAAGCCCTGCACTTGCTCCTGAGAATCTCCAAGACAAGGCTGAAGGTCCTGTAAAATTCCAGATCACAACCCTCATTTCCTTCTGGCTCTGGCTATTTTCCTCAACACTGCCAAACCTTTCCATAGAAGTCTCTCTGCTGCCATAAAATGCTCCCTCCATGCACAGAAAGTCCCCAGGCAAGGAGGATGGCTGAGCAGAAGAGTTCCTGTCCGGGGAGAAGGAGCAGGAATCTTTGCAGCTTCTTATTTGCACATTAGGAATGGGGAAGAGAGGGCAGACCAGAGGGAGGGCCACCTTCCTTCCTCCTTCCACGTGGGCCCTCGCAGGGCCGGTTTCACTGACCAGCTCTATCTGTGCCCTGCCCTGCCCTGCTACGGACATTGGGTCCATGCAATGCTACACAAGATTTTCCTAAGAGACAAGATCACTGTCCTTTTGTTTTTCACCAGTTCTTCTATTCTTGTCCTGGAAGCTGGGTGTGGGCTGGATGCAGAGAAAAGAGCTTTGTTCCTAAACCTGCTTCACTGCTCAGAGATGAGAAGGAAAACAATGGAAAGGAAAACAGGAACCTTTGTCTTCTTTGTTTTCTGTTTTAGAAACATAAAAGGAAGTCTGAAACCACAGTTCTGATGACACTGTATGATTTCTTGCTTTCCCCATGGAAAATTTTTAAATAGAAGATTTATTTTCTGGGTTGACTCTTTGGGACTTTTCCAGGCTCTGCTGGTAGCTGACTTTTGTCATTCCTGGAAATAAGGGTAGTGGGGTCCAGGGGTTCATCTGCAGAGGGTTCATCTGCTGATTTTACTTTTCCAATGGTAGCAGCAGAAAGCTCAGTGGCTCTGCCTCCACCTTGGTGGCTTAGAGTGGTGCTGCCCAATCGAGTTTTCATAAAGGTGGAAGTGTTCTGTCATCTGTCCAGGACACGTGGGAGCCACCAGCCACATGTGACAGAGCACTGGGAATGGTTACTGTGGTCGAGGAACTGAGCTACATTAAATTTAACTGATGGCATTCAAACTTGAATGGGCACAGGTGGGCAATGGCTACCATTTGGGCTGGTTTGGAAGAACAATACCAAAACAAGCTGCAAGGAGCACTGCATATGTTGACTGAGGGCATCACCCTCATAAACGGGGAAAGGAAGGAACTGAAATTTCCTAGGAGCCATGCTCCCCTCCAATAGCGGCAGCTTATGCAGCAACACTCTTTGGGTGCTTGAAATGATCACCTTTTCTTCATTTGCCAGCTGGGGGAGTAGTGGTCTATTTTCTTAAGGAGGAATGAGGTCAAGATCATATTAGAAAAAAATAGTAGGGTTGATATTATTTCTCCCTATAGGCTCCTCCCTCAGGTCCAGACTCATCTGGTGATTTCTGCAATGATGCACACAGGGTGTGTTCAGCTCTCAGATCAGTGGGAACAGCCTAAAACCCTGTTATGGTTTGGAATGTACCATAAACACACATGTGTTAGGCAACACATCCATGTTCAGAGGTGAAAAGATTAGATTCTGAGAGCTGATACCTCATCAGTGGGTTAATCCATTTGATGGGTTAATAATCTGAGTGTTCTGGAAGGTAACTGTAGGCAGGTGGGGTGTGGCTGGAGGAAGCAGGTCACTTGGGACATGCCCTTGGGGACTGAGTCCTGTCCTTGGCTCTCCTCTCTTCTCTCTCCTTCTCCCTCCTTCCTGGCTGCCATGAGCAGCTTTCCACCATCACACCCTTCTGCTGTGATGTTCTCTGCCTCATCTCAGGCCCAGAGCAATTGAGTCAGCTGACCATGGGCTGGGACTTCAAAAACTATGAGCCAAAATAAAAATTCCCTCCTCTAAGTTGCTCTTGTCAAACATTTTGGTTACAGTAATCAAAAACTGACTAAGAGGCCCTGAGAGATGGAGTGGATTGGAACTGGAGTTGAGGTGAACTCCAGGCAGGTGAGCAGGCTGTTGTTAGAGGTCCATGGAGTCCAGAATGGAGGCACCAGCATCTGCACCTGGTAGGGAGTTTTTGGAGGCACAAGAAACTGAGTAGCTCTCCGGCCTGAGTCAAAAGATCAAAGAGAAAGGGAATCCCTGAGAAGAGATGAGAGGGCAGCATATGGAAAGGGGCCTGCAGGAAACCCGTTCTGAAAAGAAATGTGCAGGCAAC
Source organism: Aplodontia rufa (assembly GCA_004027875.1). Taxonomy (NCBI): domain Eukaryota; kingdom Metazoa; phylum Chordata; class Mammalia; order Rodentia; family Aplodontiidae; genus Aplodontia; species Aplodontia rufa. The sequence goes on from PVKS010002765.1 coordinate 59,678, forward strand.
TGAGGACAAGGCAGAGACAGCAGCAGCGGTAGCTGCAGCAGTGAAGGCATCGCCAAAGGGAAGGGTGATAGGTGCTTACTTGCCTGGATTAAGGAATGCCTAGAACCCTGGTAAAGCACGGCGTCAGGAACGTGACTGGGAGAGTACAGAGCGCGTTAGTGCGTGTGTCCAAGTGGATGAAGGGAAGATCTACTGGATGGATGCTGGTTGAGCACCATCCAGACAGAGAACAGGAGAGAAGAACAGAGAAAAGATGAAGGTGTCTTGTCTCAGGGATACACTCTCCTCCCTCCTTGGATGTCAGAATGCCAGGTTCCCGGCCTTTAAACTCCGGGACTTCCGCCAGTAGCTCCCCAGGTTTCAGTGTTTGTTTTCAGGCTGAGAGTTACACCATTAGCGTTCCTGGTACTGAGGTCATTGAACTTGGACTGAGCCATGCTACCTCCGTCCCAGGATCTACAGCCTGCAGATGAGCTGTCTTGGGGCTTAGCCCCCACAATTGCATGGGCTAATTCTCCTCGTGAATCATCTTTCGTATGCATAAAATGTCTATTATTGGTTCCGTATCTCTGGAGAGTACTGACTAATACACAGGCCCTTAGAACACAGGGAGGGAGCAAGGAGCTAATGCAGAGGGCAGTTGGGGAGCTCCTGGGTCCAGCGACCAAGAATAACTTCACACTAAAGAAGAGTGAGAAGCAGTGAGCAGGATTCAGACCAGCATATGGGGTTGGAAGATGTCACCCCTACAGTGGAGGGACTGGCTGTTAATAATGGCACTTAAACATCTTCTGTGTGTTCGGGATTTTGCATACACCATGAAGACGTTAAGGCAAACAGTATTATTCCTATTTTATGAATGAATGAGCTGCAACTTGATTGAGGGATTTCATATTCTCCCGGCTCTGTCTGACTCAGCTGGCTACTCCTTCTTGGGTTCCCTTTGTGTATTCTGCTCTACTAGATCTGGAAATGCTGCATTCCTTAGGATCATTCCCGAGTCCCTTCTCTACACTCTCAGCCCAGACTTTCTGAGAACTCCAAAATTTCAACTCCAGCCTTTTTTTCTCCTAGGAATGGAAAAATTCACCCAAAGAATGTACAAGAAAGAAATATATAGATGTGAACATTTCTAATTTGTTAATTGGGAAAGGGAGCAAGAATAGATAATGCTGCTTTTAATTTGGCCAACAGAATAGACAAACCACCCACTAACCCAATATGATAAAGGAAATGAAAGAAAACACAAACCTAGAAATGAGAAAATGTTTCCAGAGACCACTCTGCTAAATGCTATGTTGATACTTTTGAAAAACTAAATTAAAATATAAAATTTCCATGAAAATATTTATTGTCAAAGTTCACAACACAAGAGAGCATACTACTAGGGCTGTCAGACTTAGCAAATTGAAAAAAATAATTTAGCCTAAAGTATGACCCAAGCATAACTTGAGACATACTTATTTTCTGAACTTAAAACATATTTGGATGTCCTGCATTTTTCTGTGAGCTCTACTCAAACAGAAAAATTATTCTGGAGAAATATTAGGAACTTGTCAGAAGCTCAAAATGCAGCAAGATCAGATGTTTAATTTGAATTATGTGAACTGAATTCAAGGAATGCTTTCAACTTTATTTAAACTATTCCAAAGCATAAAAAGAATAACAAACTCTAAATTATTTTTCTAAAGCTACAAAACACTGAAATTAAACCTGACAGTGACAGCAAAAAGGTGTGGGCAAATCTGTATGAATATTCATGACAAAATCTTAACTATGATATTAACAAACACAGGGGAAATAATCTTTTCTTTATAATTGAAAGACTCTATAGGAAAAAAGCAACTACAGAAAACTATCAAAATTCATTCTATCAAGTTATCTGTATTTTCTTCTCACTCTTAACGTGCCTGAATATTTTATGCCCATAATTCTTAGCTATAAGGCATTGGTAGAACATGTTACTTTCTGTAAGCCTCTCAAATTAAAATGCATTGTTCTGAATGTACTAGTCAATGCAATTCGATAAGAGAGAAATGAGGCACCAATACTTCAACCAAGGAGACAAAATTATTCCTATTTTCAGAGAATGTAGTTGTTCATTTAGAAAAGATTCAAAACAATGAATTTGGAAAATTCTTCTACAGAGCATAATTCAGTTAGGTGGACTAGTTTCAAAATTAATACCCACATTCAGGGGCTTTTTGGTTGACAACTAGTATTTAGTTATAAAATATAATGAAGGAGCCAGGGGTGGTGGCACACCTCTGCAATCCCAGTGGTTCAGGGGGTTGAGGCAGGAGGATCACGAGTTCAAAGTCAGCTTCGGCAACTTGGCAAGGCCATAAGCAACTTAGCAAGACATTAACTCAAATAAAAAATAAAAAAGGAGGAGGGATGTGGCTCAGTGGTTTAGTGCCCCTGGGTTCAATCCCTGGTACCAATATATATATAGTTCTGTGGAGGAAATCATCTCATTTTTAAAGTATTAAAAACATAAAACACCTAGATATAAATCTAATCAGAAATGTTTGGGACTTATTCAAAATTTTATTATACTTCTTGAAGGACATAAAGAATAAAAATGAATAAATACAATGACATAATATTCTAGGATAGGAAGATATGTAAACATACCAGCGTCCCCTAACAATTCATAAACCCAGTGTAATCCTCCTCCAAATATATAAAAGGCACTGTGTAAGTTCACACCATGCTAAAGTTATCCCTGGAGACATAAATTTGGGGAAACCATATAGATTCCTGTACATACCCCACAGTTTTAGGAAGGATAAATAAGAAGCTTCAGACAGTAAGAAGCAAGGGAGAAAGGGTTAACTCAGATGTACTTTTGATTTTGTAATCTAAATAGAAATTGTAGAAAAAATTCTATTAATGTTTTTAGTAGGTGCACATATTATTTATATGATTAAAGATGATTGTGATTTTAAAAGATTTCCATTATCTAGAGTAGTGATTCTTAATCCTCACTGCTCATTACAGACATATTAGGGGGGCTCAAAAGAACCACAACAAGCCAGTAGGAAGAAGCCAGTAGGACTCAGGCCTCACCTGCAGATTCTGGCTCAGGTCTTCTGGGTTAGGGCTCACATGTCAGCATTTTTTTTTTAAGCTCCAAGTGATTCCAAGATACAGTCAGGCTGAGAGTCCCTGCTGCAGAGGAGCTCAGGGAGATTTTCAAACTTAGTCACAACCTATTGGTCATGAAATCAATTTAATGAGTTGGAAACAACATTAAATTAAAAAAACACAAAAGCAACCACATCAAAATAAAAAATCCACAACAATGAACAAAATTGTGTGTGTGTGTGTGTGCCAGGTTGGGATCTTTCTGTGGGATGCAGTCGTAAAGATTGGGAAACCACTGCCTGATTAACACTCACACATCAGAACTTCTAAACTGCCTTACTGTGATTTCTGTGATCTATTAAAAGCTTTTCACAGTTTAGAAATCATATTGTAATTTTCTTCCTTCTTCATTCTCTCATTCCTTCCATTTTTCCTTCCTTCCTCCCTCTCTCCCTTCTCTCTCTCTCTGTGCTCAGGATTGAACCCGCTGAGCTACATACCTACTCCTTTCTGTTTTTAATCTGAGACAGAGTCTTCCTAAGTTGGCCAGGCTAGCCTTGAACTTTCAATTCTCTTGCCTCGGACTCCTGAGTGGCTGGGATTACAGGCATGTGCCACCATGTCTGGGCTGTTCATTTGTTTGGCAGCGTTTGGTTATTTATTTAGCAGTGTGCCCGTTCATTGCATATGCAAAGATCAAGAGTTCCTATGTAATTATTTGTGTTTCTATGGTGAACATAGTGACTGCCATAAGTAGATGCTCAATAAAGGTCTGGCGAATGATAGTGTTAATTATGAAGAGTTAAGGTTTAGACTTGAGGCATTCCCCAAAAGCTCTTGTGTGAGACAAAACAAGGAAGTTTAAAGGTGAAACAATTGGATTGTGAGAGCCTTAACTGCATCAGTGCATTAAACTCCTGATCAGGATAGGGCGTGGCTGGAGGAGAAGGGTCATTGGCAGGGGTGCCAGTGGGGTATATATTTTTGTGAGCTGAGCTTAGTCTCTCTCTGCTTCCTGGCACCACGGCTCCAGCAGCTTTCCTCTGCTACATACCTCCACCATGATGTTCTCCTCAAACCCAGAGTAAATGAACAGGCTGTCTATAGACTGAGACCTCTGAAACTGAGTGTCAAAATAAACCTTTCCTCCTCTAATTGTTCCTGACAGTTCTTTTTGTAATAGCAGTGAAAAATCTGACTAAAAATTAAGTAATATTTTACCTAATTCTCCCTAAAATTACTTTTTATAAACTAGTTTTTCTTTTCCTCACCTAACCCCAAGCACCTAATTAAATAATTAATCCAGGTAGAATAAATCAAGACTGCGTGGGCAGTTGACCCAAGTTTGGTGTGACAGTCAAGGCAGAGCGTTCTGCCTTGCTCAGGTACTAATCTGAGTGAGGACTCTGCATGGTTCAGTTTGGGCCAGGCAAATTCTGATCACATCCCCATTGTCACAGACCATATTGGCCTCAGTGCCTTGCCATGACCTAAGACACTCAAGAAAGATGAAACCAGAAAGAATTTGGCTAACATGGGTGTAACTTTGTTCAGAGCATGCTATTTCATTGACAGATCTCACGATGAAAGTCAGGTCTCCAGAAGAAAAAAAAAGTTTTAGTTCTCTACATAACCAACTTTATGTAACTGAGCAATTACTTGTTGAGATATCATGTTCTCAGCCTTGGGCAAGTGCTGCATGCAGCAAATATAGAAAAAGTATTAGAATTGCTTAAACCAGGCAACACTAATTATAAGTGAGAAATTCAGATTGGATGGAAAAAAATGAAATGGGTCAAATGGAAAATTCTTCAAACCATGGGACCTCAGGCGTGACCAGCACTCAGGGAGCATCCTCATGCCTGAACCCTGGATTCTAATTTGCCTAAAGCCTCTTCATTAAGAGGCTTGTTTTAGGTAACATTTTACAAACCATTAACAAAATAGCCATCTCTGGGAGTTCTCTTTGAGCATTATTAGCATTATTATCCTATGCTCATCCTAGGGAGTCCCAGTTGCATAACTCACTGGCTTTCTGGGCTGTTTCTACTTCATGTCCCAGGGATTACAGATGTGGAAGAGTTGACATAAATGGAGACCGAAAATATCTACAATGTTGTTGACTTTCAGCAGGAACAAGCCACAGGCCAAAGTGACAACATCTGGCTTCTAAAGGCCCCTTCAGAGGTGGCTTTCTAATGGAGCAAACAACTTTGAAGGTCAGTGGGCATGAATATTAGAAACTCTACAAAATAGGCAACTCTTGAAAATTTCAGAATTAAAAATCAACAACGAAAAACCAGACTAAAGAAGGGAGACTGAATTCAGAAAAGAAGACACTAATGGACGATGTTACCAGCATGTCCAAAAGTATATGAAAGATGATTTTATAAGGACAGGAGAGATCCACTATTTTACATGGTAAGCAAAAGTGGGAAGGAGACAAGTGAGATCTGAAAGTCGCATCTTTGTTTCCTGTTATTTATTCAATACACAGGCATCAAGTGCCTCTTCTGTACCATCCAGTGGTTAAATGCTAAACTCTATTTACCCTGCATGCACATGCACTGTGCTAGCGCTTAAGGAGGTAGAAAAATTGCCAAGATGTCATCTTTCTCTTCAAGGGCCACCTTGAATGAGTCCCTGATGGAACTTGTGTGCTTGTTTTACTGTAGCGTTTTTGGAAACAGGATAATGAAGATAAGTATGATCACAAGAGCCACATATTCAAGTCATGCCGATTTATGCATGCCCTGTTTATCTTTTGCTGTAAATGCGGATCCTCATCAAGGCTGAGAGAGCTACAGAGGGGCTTCTGAGGAGACTGTGAGTAACGATTTATTGTCTAGGGAGCGACGGAAAATGGAGCCAAATGGGTTTGTGGGGACAAAGACTTTTAAACTAGCTCAAAATCAGTTAAAAAAAAAAAAAAGGAAATGGAATACATAAATTGGAGCTTAAGGTTTTAAAATAAGTAAGTTATTTATTTCTTTGTTTCCTCCTGAAGGTAGACATTCCAATTGTCTGGCATAGAACATAGACTGAATTGTGAAATAAGTTTCTGTCAACCTGAATCTGCTGAGTGGTCACATGTTCCAAATGAGTTTTCAAGTTTCAAACAACTACCCAGTCATGCAAAATTGCTCCTTCTCCCAAGAGTTCATGAGTAGCCGCCTGCTCCACGCTCTGATCTTGACAAACTCTTACAATTTAAAGACTTTTCAAATTAAGAGAACTTGCCTAAAGCAAAATAAATAAACAAATAAATACAAATAAATTGCTTTGGCTAAAACTGTATCTCCCCTAAGGCTAATCGATTCTCAAATTAACATGCATCAAAATGACTAATTTTAAAAAATATGCCCTGTGGGGGCTCTGAAAAGTGGGACCTATTCTAGATACTCATGGTTAATTGTGAGAAAGGATCAAATCTCCCACCTTTGCACGGGACACATTTTGTCAAGATGTTTCTTTTTTAGTTCAGAATCATGCCCACTCTCAGGTCACATTATTAACTTTTAGCTACCAGCCTAGAGGGATGAGAGAATCAAGTGTCGGTTGGATAATTTTTGTGGGATTACTGAATGTAGCTCTGTGAAAAAATATTAATATTTAAAATTCTTCTGTATGCATAATAGATATTGGAACACCATTGAGTTAAAATTAATGAGTCTGTATTTAAAACCTGGGAGTATTTAAAATTACCTACTTGATGACAATCTCAGTTAATCACATTAGAAGTATCTCTGATTACCTCTTGTTAATTGCCACTTAAAATCCAGGAGGAGTTAAAAGGTGTAGAGATTTTAAGGTAACAGGTTACTTATAAAATTCACGCCCATGAACCAGTCGTTAGCAGTATGCACTGAGAGGCACCTCTGGGTGGAGGATGGTTCTAGGTCCTGGGGGACAGTTGAGAACACCTCCACAGTTTACAACAGCAGAGCATAGAGAAAGGATCAACGCAACATCTGGGCATGTGCCACTGCAGGTGGTATGACTCTCGTACATCAAGGCAAGAGGATTCCACATTTTCTACGAGGTCTGTGGGCCACAAAAGTTACTGCTATTACATAAAAACTATGGACTTTTCTCTTTATCCTTTCTCTATTTATCTTCCTTTATTTATGCTTTTTATTTATTATCCCACCTACTTGAATTCATGTAAATAATTTTTATTTGATTTGTCCAGAGCTATATCCCAAATGGGGAGAATGCCTGATGCATAGTGAGCCTTTGATAAATATTAACTGAATGAATAAATTTAAAAAATTCCACACGGACAGACCTGACATTGGTTCAGATGAATTTGCTGGTTCATTTGAAGGAAATTTCAAAATCAATATGGATGTGCGATAAGTATCTGTGATATTTTCCTTCTACTTTTAGACTTAACTTTCCCAGTCTAAAGGGCATGTGGGTAAATCACCTTGAAGGTCCAGAAAGGACAACCTCAGGTTTCATACTGTGGTAACAAGGGCAGAGAGAGAGAGCGAGAGAGCTCACGCACGCAAGGAAGAGAAGAAAAAACAGGAGCTGACTGTTCTGGAGGAGAATGGCAAAATGGTTGAAGAGTAAAAGTAATTAATTACCAACCCCCAAGTATTCTGCCTGATTGAGTTTTCCTTTAATAAATTAATTTTTGATTGGTTTGTTAACTTTTTTTTTTTTTTTTTTGGAAAGGCCAGGCAAACGAAGTTCCAATTGCTGCTTCTTGGGAAAAAACAAAACAAAACAAATCACACCAAATCTCTGCTGCCTTTTGAAGTCAACTTTCAGGGCAAGTCCTAACCCCAATTATGGGATCATTTATAGAAACAGCTGCCTGCATGGAAGCCAGGTGCCACACTTCTCCTACTGATTTGATTCCCACGGCCAGCTTCTGAAGATTCTTGCATCTTTGGATGGTCTTGGGTTGGGGTTGAATCCCTCTGCCCCCCCACCCAACATGGGTTATGTTGTTGGTTACTTAATCCCCATTGAAAAAGTGCTGGAAGGGTGATTCAGTCACCAGGGCTCTGCCCTCACAAAGGAATTAAGGACCTCATCATGGGAGTGGGCTTGTTGAAAGAGTGCCCTCTTGCCCCTCTGTCTTCCGCCATGGGGTGATGGAGCAAGAAGCCCCTCAGCAGATGCAGTGCCACGCTCTTAAACTTCCCAGTCTCCAGAACGGTGAGAAATAAATTTCTGTTGTTTCAAAATTATGCACTCTGTGACATTTTATTGTAAAAATACAAAACAAACTAAGACAGGGACTGGAGCGGCGGCTCAGCTGTTTCGGAGCTTGCCTGGCAAGCACGAGGACCCCGGTTCAAACCCCAGCACCACGTACACAACTGAGTGTTGGAGCAACTAAGGCCATGTGAAAAACTCAATAAAGTTATTTCTCCCTTTCTCTGTCTCTCTCACTGTCCCTGACCCTCTCTCTTAAAAAACAACAAAAAACAAACAAAAAAACTAAGACAGATGAAGTCCCTGTAAAAACTCCTTTTATTTCTTTTTAAAAAATGAAGTTGAGCTATTATAAATAGGTATTTCTACTGAAAGACCTTTGAGACCCTGGAGTTTCACAGTAAAATATGGGCTCCTGTCTTTGCAAATGGTCCCTGTGCGTGTTTAATACAACTGTCACCAGCTGCAGTTCAAGGATTACAGTTAAACCCATCGTGGAGATGTCCGGGTGTAACTGGGATTTCTCAGTCCTTTGTGTTGTCCATGTGTCAATTTGCCTTGATGCCTAGATTTCCAAATCAAAGGGAACATAATCTAATCTCAATCTGAAGCAAATGGAAAATTGATGGGTGTTGCCTTGTTGGAAAAATGTAGCACAAAGCAACTTGTCTGATCCCTTGAAACAGAACCATTTGGAGAAAAATAAATTCACTTGAAGTCTCATTTCTCTCACTTTCCCCTTCTATTCCTTTTAATGGTGTTTTTAGACTATCTTACCCCACATCCCTTCTCTCTGCCTTCTTTCTCTCCATGTCACTCCTGTTTGCCATTAGCAATGACTGGGTTACTGCAGCAACGCCCGTCCCCAAGGAAGACCGCATGTTCCCTTAACGAGCGCACAGTTCTCTGCCCTCATGTTTCTGAAACTGAGTCTTCGTAGCTGCCTTAAAGTCTTCTGGATGTCCCTGAACATCCCAGCCCAGATGTGCAGCAGAGGAAGCAGAGCTATGTTTTATTGATCACTGGATTCAAAATCTGTTCCTTGCAAAAAGGACTATGTGGTACAGAGACTTGGAAGGAGACAATTTCACTGAGAAATCAAATCTCACCGATCCCCAATTCACCAAATGGCTCAGTCAGCAAATTTGTTGGATTCTGAATTTTGAGTTGAGAAGTTCCCATTTTTTTCCCACAGCACCTTTTCAAAGTTTCTGGCTACCCCAGCTTCCTACTGCAACCTGAAACTGAGTCAGTGAGACAGAAGGAGCAGGCATAAGGATATATTTTTGAAGAAACATTTCTTCTGAATATCTTCATTAATAAATTTATTCATAAGAAGAATGTAAGGATTCTGAATATTCAAGAATCTATTAACAAATATATTCTTCATGAATATTTATAAGAAAAGTTAAGTTCTTAAGAGGAATACATTGTTAAGAGGATATATCCATGAAGAATATATCCTCAAACATTAAGAAAATGTTCATAGGAATACTTCAAATTCAAAATAATATTCTTCTGACCTGGGAGTGGCAGAGTCAAACTGAATATTTCTTAACATGATATGAAACTTTGTCAAACGAATAAATGTGGAAAGTTGGTTATTTCTTTAGTGGTTAAGAAATGCTACTGGATCATGCAACTGGTCAGGTCCAGGATGCAGGACTCAAACTCAGACCTCACTCCAAAGCCCAAGTACTGTCTATTCTTCTTTGCTGTCCAGGACTCTTACCCTACAGACAACGATGACTGATCCAAGAAATCTCAGGCACGTTTGACAGTCAGCATTCAGCAAGCGAAAGACCTTGTAGTGTTATGTTATCAGGAGTCAGTATCTTGTGCTGTCACTCTTGAAAACTCTTTAATATGTGGTTTATTTAAGGTCAGGATATCAAATCACAGAGTGAGTAAAGAAGTATTCAGAGATTGTTAAGAGAGAAATTTATTTTTGCAAAATGTGTCTGAAATTACAGGCACTGAAAGACTAGTCTCAAAAGTCTCAAGCTCCCTTAGGATCCTTGCTAATGACCTGATTTCCAGCATCAACATGTGTACTTATGATGTGCTTTACAAATAGTTCTTTTGGGGAACTCTTTCTAATAACCCTGTTGGAATGCTTTTACTATCTCTCTGACTCAAAACTTTATTCCAGGTGGGAATTCAGAAGAGAGGCCAAGGCCAGTGTCCTTCACGCCCTCTCCATCATTTCTGGATGCTGTCTGATCTCTCCCTGATGGTGGTGGAGAGTGCTGGGAGAGGAAGGAAACTGGTTGGAGTGGAAGTGGAAGCCCGACAAGGATAGAGTCAAGTCCAGGTCAGTCAGTGGCCCCTCAATAGTATCCTGGAGTCTCTCTTCCATGCCTCTGGGCCTCTGGCAGGTAGACACTACAAGAGGAGAGGCCTTGTGGAGTCTTTAATGTTGGTCAGGTTAGATGCAAACTCAAGGAATTTGCATGCAGGAGATTCCTGGTAGCTTTGTCCAAAAAGAATCTGTGATACTATTATTTAAGTGACACTTAATGGCTCTCATTAGGCATTGGCACTTTACATGTGTTATGTTGCTTACATTTACATACACGCATATATCCCTCAAATCAATCTTAAAAACCCTGGTGTAGTTACTACTTTCTTGTTTTACAGTTTCTATATAGGAAGCTGCACAGCTGGGATTTGCATTTAAATTCTATTGGCTTGCTTCATTCATTGAGGCAACAAATAACTTACTGTGCTTGAAATGCCAGGTACTAAGCCAAGCCCCAGGGAATCAGTGACGAACTCGACTGACACAGACTTTGTTCCCACAGACCTTATAGAGGGGTCAGACAAGTAATAACAATAATAGTGAAGGACAAAAGATGCCAGCTGCTGTGTGGTCAGGGAGTAAGTCGGGCTCCTCACTGTTAAGGTGTCAAGGAAGACTACTTGAGGAATTGGGGCAGAACTCCTTGGGCAGTGGGAAAGGCATGTGCAATGGTGGGAGGTGTAAAAGCAGCATGAATTTGGAGGAAAGTTCAGTAAAAATCCAGCACAGAATGTTAAAGCAAGAATAAAGGAAGATGCCACAGGGGGTAGGTGGGATGTCTGCAAGTGTGCTGGAGCCAGCAGGGACCAGATCTCCAGAACTGCTAGCTAACACATCCTTCCTAAATCATGGTGTCCAGTTATACCACAGAATGGACAGTCAGAGGATTTCAGCTTCCTGGCTTGGGAAGCTACTCTGATGAGGGCATTGATTACTCAGGAAAGGAGATCTGAGTTCCCTTTTGACTATGTTAAGCTCCAGGTACTTGGGTTTCTGAGTGGGGTGTTCTGCAGCTGATGGACACCTGGACCTATCTCTGTATGATCATGTTGTCTTCCAGGAACAACAGTTCAATCTCAGTTTTGCTTGGTATCATTTGTCCTGGCTTCTGTCCTACTGTTAAAATGACATACATAAAATATACAAGCCAGTTCTTCCATGGAGTCTACACAATGAGCAATTTTGAAGTTTTTTAGTTAAATACCCTCCAATTTAGTCTCTCAAATTATTAACACATAAACCTATTTCCCTATGGGAACACATACCAAAGAACACAGTAGTCCAACTGGCTGACTTTGATGGCTAATACATTCAGCAAATCAACATATGCTCTTCCATGGCTGAGGGAAACAGACTGCAGACTATGGTGTGGATACAGGTTATAATGACATACTCATTAGAGGTAGGGAGGTATGGTTTTACCTGTTTAATATCATTTAAAATATATTAAAATTTTAACAGCTGAAGCAGTAATTTTAATTGCACATGGCAGTCTACAAAAAGCAAACAAAATAACAAAATATCACAGAAGCAAAATTTACATAAACCAATAATATATTAAAATTACACTTAGGTAAGGATCTGAACAAATGCAATGTATGCACACTTCTCAGAGAAGAGCTTTTTTTCTTTAGTGACTCAAAGTTTGAGGAATTCTGTAAGCAGAATCAACTTTCTTAAACTGTTAACATTCGGAAGGAAGCAAATGGATATGGTCAGGTCTATGTGTCTTTTTTCTGGGTTCTCTTTTCTCTTCCCACCCTAAAATGATGAATTTCCACTTCCATGAGGGCATTTGTAGCTGTTGCTACATGTAAGAGTGGCAAGACGCTAAGCAAGAGGTACTTGCTTTTCGTAATTGTGGGACTAACTCCACACAACTTGGGTCTCTGAGGCAATCAGATAAAAAAGCACAAATACCATCTGATAATGAATCAGAATTTTTCAAGAAAAGATCAGACGCTGAGCTCCTGGCCTTAGAAATCTTTCTTTCCAATGGCAGGTTACTGTGAAGGTATACACAGGGCCCAAATGTACTTGTTACACAGATTTGATAGAATGCAGGGAAAAACAGTTCTCCTGAAATACCTAGCAGAGTGGAAGCCAAAGAGGATCTCAGTGTGGTGGCATCTGGCCTAGTAGGTAATGCCAGTGTTAGGATGGGGACCCTAGGGGTTCCACTGCTGGTGGAAGATCCTCTGGAGGGTCTCAGCTTTTGGAAATGGCCCCCTGTTCTCTCATGACTCCTGGGCACATACCTTTGTTCAGGCTCCTGGACCTTGAGGCTACGATGAAGAAGTGGTTAATAGAATAAAAAGGAGAATTCATGAATCACAAAACATGTGCTTATTATTTTTTAAAGACTCAACTTTCCTGAGTAAAGTATACAAAAGCCTCAAAGGAAGTCTTTAAAGTGCCTGGCCTCCAGCCAGCAGGCCTGAGCCATGCTTAGACATGGCTCTGGTAAAAACACTAAGGATGTATTGATGCACCTGCTTTCCTGATACTGTACCACTAGAGAGACTTGTGCTTGCAAAATGGAAAATGTCTTCTTTTACGGTGAGGGAAGGACACAGATGTTATGTGTGGGCTTCTTTGGTCTGTTTGTTGCAACACATCAGAGCAGAAGGATCCCACCAAAGATAACCACGTTCATAAACCCACACTTGTGCCTGAGCCTGAGTCACTGGCATTTCATCAGTCTTCAAAATCCTCTACACATAAACCACAGACACCTGAAAGGGTCCAGATTAGATATGGATATGACCATGGGGATATTAAAATCAAATAGATAGTGCCTATTTATTGCAGGAAGAGCCCGAGTCCTGGCACCAGTGTGAGTTCAGCACGCCTTTATTTAGCCCCTCAGGTCCTGGCCTGTGACAGCATCTTATTCTGTGAGGTCCTGGGCATTCCTGAACATCAGGATGGAATTGTAGATCTTCAGCGCAGGGCCCAGCTTGATCTTCATCACTCTGACAATGTCAGTCTGTGTCAGAAGCAGGAAGGCTTTGCCATCGATCTGCTGCAAACAAATAAACAACACAAATGAAAATATCCTGCCATTAAAGCCTGGTTACCCACTGGGAACTGCAGGGTGCCGAATGTAAGATCAAACCATCAAGGCCTCCCTAGAAAGGTTGGCAGTGACAGAGAAGGATGTGTCCCCCACTGGGCTCAGGCCCACCCATCCACCATAGTCATAGCAAGGGTGTGTATAATAGTATAGAGATAGGATGCAGTCACCCAAATTCACTTCTCAATGAAACATTTAATGATCTGGGAAATTTCATGCACTATTAATAACACATAATATGATAACACAATCTCAATTTTACCTTTTAAAATTAAATCTACATGACTACATGTACACATATATGTATTTGAAAAATTTGAAGTCTCACAACAAATGTTAGCAGAAGTTGTCCTTGACTGGGGGAATAGTGATTGTTTGTTTGTTTTTTTTCTCTGATCAATTTTCCTGTATTTTAAGTTTAGAAGCTTTTTTAAAAAATTTACCTTAAAAACATATTTTAAAACTAGCTCCAAATGATTCCTGGCTCCAGATGAAGTAGTTTTGGGGGATCAAATGCCCAGAATGAGTGATGATGGATGCATTATTAATTTTTTTTTTGGTACCAGGCATTGAACCCACATCCCCAGCCCTTTTTAAAATTTTTAAATTTTGAGACAGGGTCTCACTAAGTTGCTTATGGCCTCAGTATGCTGCTGATGCTATCTTTGAACTTGTGATTCTCTTGTCTTATCCGCCCAAGTTGCTGGGACTAAATGCATGTGTCACCATACCTGACTATCTTAGTGATTTAGATTGTGGGGAAATCATTACACAATGTATGTTAAATCATCACGTTGTACAAAATATTCAATCTTTATTAAACAACTAAATATTTTAAATAAAAAATACTGCAGTCTGAAGTGTGAGTTTCTTGAGAGTCCTGGGATGGTACATGGCCTCTGTGGAGGCTGTTTGTGCACAGCTTCTGGAAGTGGTGAGTGCCTGCCCCTATGCCTCACCCTTTAGGTACAGCCTGGCTTAGCTAAATCATGAGTCCAGTACCACAAAGACAGGAATGAAAGGGTTTTCTATGCTAGCAACCCTTCCATGAACCTAAAGCCATGGTCCTAAACTTCTTCAAATTTCACAATACAAACCGCTTGTGGAGTCAATGTCTCACCAGCAGTGGTGTTTGTAGGATGAAAGAAAGACTTAAAAATTTTCAAAAACTTTCTGTGCATCTATGGCAGGCATATTTTCTGATGAAGACTCATCCACTTAGAGAAGCAAATACTGGGGCTGAAGTGCATATGCCACCGAGCGGAGGACAGAATGTGCCTCCATCCATTCCTAACATGGTTCTGGCTCTAGTGTTTTCAGGAAAAATTTGCTGTCCAACTAGCCAGATGTCCTAAGAATAAGGTGATGATGGTGATGGTAATAACTAATGTCTAATGGGCTCTGATAACCTATCATGTTTGTGATACTTCTTATGACTCTGTAAGGTAGAAAAGGAAGCCTGGAATTATAAACTTGATGTATCCATGATCATGCAGCTAAGATGCAAAGCTGGGATTTCAGGCAGGGCTTGTTGAGCCCCAGAGGAGAACCTTTGCTTTATGTTGCATCTTTTTTAAAAGTCATTATGAGCTATGAGCCTTAAATACACCTATTCTAATCTTTAAAGTTCCTCTCTCTCCAGTCTGTGTTTCAGAGGGGAGAGATGGGAGAGGTTAAGTGATCTGAGGCAGTAACAGTGTTGGCTATAAGGATCAAGCTTGGGCAACTTGATCACAAAGGGCCACTCCTTCCTCCTCACCACACAGATAGACTCAGGAACAAGGTAGGTCTCAGGCACTGATAAACACAGGCAGTAGTCTATGTGTGAGGGTAAGCCATTTGTGGCAAGCTGTGTTGTACTTGGGTGGAACTAGGAGAACCTCATTCCATTGGCAGCTGCCTAGACTGATGCCATCTGACCCTGATCTGCTGAGCTCTGATGGGCCCAGGACTCAATTCTCCAAGAATGCTTCCCTTGAACCATGCATGCTCTAAACTCGAGAGGCTCATGGTGCTTTCTAGATTCCCTAGAAGGGTAGTTTTCTAGAATGTTCTAGAGCAATGACTGAGGTTCTAGAATCCAAATCTATTTTCTTGTTATTCCTAGCTTGCCTATGCCTGAACTTCTTTACTCTTGCCAAGGGTCTGGGAATCAAAAGATAATAAGATGCTCAGCACTGCACCTGGCACATGGCAGGCCTGTGATAAACCATCACGGTCATTATTATTTGCATTATCATCCTGTTGTTGGTACAGTATTCTCTGTGGCCATATGGCTATGGATACTAATTCTGGGAATAATGGTAAGCAGTTCAGAAAATTCCCGACCAAAGGGAGGTAGGAAGCAGAAACCCCACAGGATTCTGTGACTTCTTCCCATCCTTCTTGAAGGTGCAGGCATGGATAACAGAATGGTCCCACTCATACATTTGGAGCAGAGGCCCCTCTGTTTCTTGCAATCCCAAGGTAGAATTCCTTTCTTCTCCCAAGGTGGCCTCCTGTGGAGCCTTCACAACACCCACAGGTACTGATTAATTATCTTGTTCATTTACTCTTCCACTGAAGAGTACGTTTATGGAGTATGTTGGCTGAGCTGGGTGCTACAGTGTTCTGTGACAAAGCAGAGCTCAACAAAAGTGAACCAAAGGCAGCGGCTGCCCCCCTGCATGTCGCACACTTGATGCTGGCCTCTTTTCTGGCTTCCTCTTCTCTTCCTCCCCAGCTGCTCTTATTTATACTTAACTAAACCAAACTGAAATTAGGCATTTCAGGGCACAGAAATATAGAAATGTATCAATTTTTACATTCCTTACCTCTTTCTTGAAGCACTTGGCATGCTCTTCACATCCCAGAAGAGACTGTACAAACTCAGCCACCTACAGCGCAAGATGAAAAGCTTAATTTAAGACACACACCTGAAATAATTTGGGGGTTGTGGTAACTCAACATGTGAGTAAAATATACTTTGAATCCCTCAAATACTTGAGATTTAAATAGTAACTAGAAAGTCACATTAGCATTTGTCAGTTCAGATTCAGATATTAGGTCTGCCCCCAGTGACTTTTCTATTATCTGATCACTAGGCCAACCTGCACGGGGTTATGGTGACAATGGTGACAGTGATGGCCTCCATCTGAATGGGGCTCTGGCATTTGAGAAGCTTCTTACATCTGATCCTCCTGACCACCCACCAGTATCAGGGAGAGTAGGGAAAGGGGCCTCAGCAGAAGCTACCATAGGGTCCACAGCATTTGTAGTCAGATTTGATGGCAGTGTCACCTTTCTGCTGGGGCTCAAGTTCCTCACCCAGTGCCTGGCAGCCTGCGGGAAATTCGTAAATCTATGCTGAGCCAGATTCCCACAAAAATAACAATGAAATTGAAGCCCAAAGAGGTTTAGCAACTTACCCAAGCTCATGCCTGGCCAGGGGGTAACAGATATTTTTGGAGCTTGGCTTTTCTACCTCCAAACCCTGAGTTCTAGAGAATCAGTCTCTTGAACTTGACTTCGCACCTTTTCTTTTTAACCCCCTCTCCATTCCCATATGCCCCATGTTCCTTTCAATAAAAGAACTCAGTCAAGGACTGACTGACTGCTCAGGAAGCTGTGAACTAGTCCCAACAGACACTTCAGGGTAGACTCCTACAGACCCAGATGACGGCTGGGCTCTGGCTATTTCTAGCTAGGTCTGGCACTGTTGCAGTAGGGAGGAGCCTCAAGCAGGATCGCAATAGTAAATGGAATTTGGAGAGTGAGATCTGTAGGAGGAAGTGTCCTCTCACTTGTTTTCTCCTTCTTGGCTCTCTACCTCCTGTGTTGACTGAATGGTGTGCACTGCTCCTGCTCCTCTCTGCTGTCTCATAGGGACGGTCTTGAGAGGGCTTCAGAGCTTAGGGCCTTGTACCAATAAGTTCCATCATCGTGGAGACCTGGGAGCACCCAACTCCCTCCAAACCCTTCAGGAGAAGTCAGCGGATGCTGCTCCCCTCAGTGCAGAAGAGCACCAGCCTGTGGCTGACCCCAGGCTCCAGAACAGTCAGGACCAATGATTCCAGATGCATCCCATAGCTGCACCCCTGAGGTCTCACAGCCACATTTGTTCTGTGGGAATGCAAAGCATTCAAAACATCTTCTTTTGGGGGGCAGTTGACATGTTGGTATATGCATTACTCACCTCTATGGGTCTATTTTATCATGGGTTCCTTTACAATCTTACTTTTAAAGTGTGTGGTGATAAAGATTTTAAAAATCCCCCCAAAACCAGCCCTCATGCTGCATGCACTGACATCCCCGAGACTCAGGAGCTCTAGGACGAGTGCCCCTGTGCTCGGCTGGCTGTGATTCTTAGCATGACAGGCCCAGTTTACTCAGAATCTGGGGGTCCATAACACACAGGTGGAGGAAGGCAAATGTTTGTTGAGTCAATCTAGTTGTCTTTTTTTCTAGGTGAACAGGATGCATGGGGCACATGACAGCTGCTCTGATGGTGGTTGAAGCTGAGACCCTAATGGGTCTCTGGCTATGACGCTGATCACGTGTGAAGTCTTGTGCTAGGTGCTGGAAGGGCTTCACCTGCGAATTGTTGGTTCCATGTATGGTTGGAGAAGAGGAGGGGAACAGAGTACAACACACCTTTCTCATGACTGATACATGGCTGAACATGTAATCCTCCCTAAGAGAGGTTTAAAGGCTTTTGTAAGGGAAGACTGCATCTCAAGTGGGAACATCATGAAGGACAGGATCCCTGAGATGATCACTGATGCAAGCATTTTCTTTCCAGAGGTAGCAATCGGGTGTGGATATGTAGAGAAGACTCTCCAGGTATGGAGAATCACAGAAGGCATCCCAGAAGCAGGGCCACACAGGGTGAGTGGGAGCAGCAGTGAGGGGTCCAGGTCAGCTGGCACTGAGGAGGGTGAGGGGAGCAGCATCAGGAAAAGCAGGGGTGGTGTGGCATCCAGGTGTGGGGTTGTAGGTCCATCAGCCAGTGGTAGGGAGCCTGCTCCTCTGGTTCTCCAACCTGGCAACACATTGTAATCACCTGAACAGCTTTTGGACTCAAGTCCAGGTTCAGGCCACAGAGACTGCAAACGAATGGAGCTGGACTGCGTCCAGGCACTGGGTATTTATTTTCAGAGCTCCCCAGTGGATGCTAATGTGCACTGAGGGCCAAGAACCACAGCACCAGAGAAAACTGGAGAGGTGACCCAGCGGCATCTGGATGGACTCATGCTGGGGCTTTGGAGTGGGCAGGGTGTTAGCAGGGACACATCAGCTGTGGGAAGCATGAAGGCCTGGATGCCCCACTCTGCAGGGCAGAGCCAAGAGCTGTGGAGGAGGGATTAGAGAGGCAAAGTCCCCAGGACTGGTATCAGGCTGGGTGCAGGGGCAAAAGCAACCAAAGCAGAGTCCAGGGAACACGTTCTAGGGCAGGATTTCTCAACCTCAGTGCCATGACACCTTGGGTCAGATAACCGCTGTGAGGGCATCCTTTGTGTCAAGGGATATTTAATAGCATCCTTGGCCTCTGCTCACTAGCTGCCAAT
The DNA here is from genome assembly GCA_004027875.1 of Aplodontia rufa. NCBI lineage: Eukaryota > Metazoa > Chordata > Mammalia > Rodentia > Aplodontiidae > Aplodontia > Aplodontia rufa. The sequence continues at coordinate 78,864 of PVKS010002765.1, forward strand.
AAAATGTTCCCTTCTCAGCTGTGACAACCAAAAGATATGTTCAGATGTTGCCAACTGTCACTAGGGATCAAAATCACCCCAGGTCTTCTTTTGGGTGGCTCCTTCACAGGAAGAAGGGTTGAATGTCATAGAAGGAGAAAAGGGGGCCCAGGAGTGCACTAGAGACCTATGTGCCATCCTGTCTCACTCAGGAGCTGTGTTGAGGGAGCCATGTCAGCTGTAGGGACAGTGCCCTCACTGTGCAGAGGGAAGGCATCAGTAAGATGGAGGGGTCTCTTACACTGGCTCAGAGAGTATCTGTTCACAGCAGAGGTGCCACCAGAGGCTCTGATGGTTTGAATATGTTAAACTGTCCTTTTCCGGACAAACAGCGAAAGAGAACTCCATCCCCCTCCTCTGCACTGTTAGCCAAGGAATCACAGTTCCTGTCAAGGTAAATTGTTTGTTTGTTTGTTTTTTTAAATGGGAATAAATAATGTGTTAAACCACAGCACCAACAGAGCAGTGAGTGTGGTCAGCGCCCCAGGGCCTCCTCCCTGCAGCTAGGTCTCCCCAGCCCCACCACCTCTCTCAAACTCTTTGCCCTTTCAGAAGGAGATTCCCAATCTACTCAGTCTGTTTTCCCAAAGTAAAGAACAAGTTCCGTGAAGCCTATTGAGGCAGACTATTCTGGCAAGAATGTAAAAATATCCAGAGGTCTCGATTCAGTATTATTAGTTGGTACTTATTTCCCCTAACAATAAATTATACTGAGTTTTAATAGCAAGCCCATTTTGCTACAGGATTACCAAAATGTGAAGTGGAGAACTTTTACTTACAGAGAGTAATATCATTCTCCCCTTCAAAGAAATTTTTTTCCCTTCAAGTTTGTGGTAAAACATGGACAGCTGTTCAACGAGAGTGAACACTATGAGAGGAATGACTGTCCATTTGTCCTCAGTTCACAGAAGCACAGCCGTGGATGGGTCTGCTATTTCCACATAACAGCTACTCCGTTGGAGACCTGTGGGCAATCCAGGTCTTGGCCTTGGCTGTGGGGAGCACCCTATGGTGTGGGGGCTGACAATCACACCATTTTGCACACTCTCAGGAACACAATGTCCTACGACCAAAATCCCTACTTTGCTTTGGAAGGATGAAGGACAGTAAGTTAATTGTAGGTATGAGACAGCAATTTGGGAAGACTAAGAAGGATGACATCACCTGGGTTCTCAGATGAGCCCTTTGCTTTACGCAGCTCACGTCCTCCCCACGACCTACTTTCTCTCCTCCTCTCCTGAGCGCAGCAGGCCTGTTCCGCAGTGGGGCTGCTGCTCCCTTCAATCTTCCTGGATGTTGGTGTTCTCTCTTGCTGAGCCTGGAGATGTGTGCCTGATCGTACAGCTAAAAGTCCACTGGGGACCATGTTTCCAATCTGAGTCTCATTTTTTAACAGCACAGTTTACTTTCCCCGCTATTTTAAGGGCTCAATGCTTAGGTAGCAATATCCTGAATTTTTCAAAATATTCTCTCCTGTGTAAAGTCTGCTTTTAAAGTGACTGCCATCTTTTACAGTTAATGAACATTTAGGGAGCACTTGGTTGAGGCTTGGGCAATTTACATGTGGTGTTTTAAGAAGTATTTTCAGATAGATAAAAATTTCCATATGTGTACAGAGCCTAGTTGAGACACACCTGTGGTGGTGAATGCACAACTCTCACAGCCTGCCCACATGTGCCTGGACACACATGCCTGGCAGGAACACGCCCCGTAAAATTCATGTGTCCATTTGTTCACTTACTCACTCAAACATGCATCAGACACCTACTCTGAGTAGGATGCTTTGTTGTCAAGACATAGAAAGATAAAAATATTAGTTCTTATTTTTAGAAGTTTATGCTTTTGTACAGGATATTTCCATGTCCTAGGGTAAGAAATAATGTTCATTGACCATAATTCAGTTTGAGCTCACACCCATCTCTAACAGAAATTTCGCAAACGATATCCTTTAAGACACATCATGCACTGTCATCTATTCTTGCTTCCTATTTCGTAACTACTAAGCTGACTTCATAGCCTATCTATGCTTTGTAAAACATTGTGAAGGGAGAGACAGCCACAGTGGCGAAGGAGTTAAACGCCAGCTCACAGCTCTGGGAGTGTTACAAAGCCCTTATGTTGGCTTCTCTTCACAGGTAGCATAAAGCAGAGCATGGGTCTTTCTCCCAGGCCAGGATGGCAGACAAAGGGAACCTCCTCTCTCTTCATCCATCATCTGCTATAGACACTTGCCTTAGGTCTCTCTGAATGGTGCGTTACACAGGATGCCCAAGCTCATTTCAACATGCCCTGTCACTGGCTCCTGAGCACCCCCTCCCAGATACGACCAGTGCAAACAAAGCACAAAAGCAGATCCCACCCCAACCCCTACTGATTCTTCTCAGACCAGCACTGCCCTTTCAAGTCATCCCTCCTCAGTCGCCATCTTACTGTGGAACTCAGAGCTGCCTCGCATTGCACTGTGGGCAGGCCACCTGCTGGATGCCCCTATGTGGACTCCCTTCAGAGAGCTGCCTTATTTTCAAAGATACAAGCAGAACACAAACACAAAGTCTGCAGTTTCTCTCCATCAAAGATCATTTTCAAGGCCCTATTTTGATGCAGAGAGAGGTGCTATGGTACATAAAGAAAGATACAGCAAAGAAATCCAGGATGCGTTCCTTGTCCTCAAGGGCATCTCCTTAGGGCAATACTAAGGCGGAGACAGAGCCAATGTGAAGGAAGAATGAAAGCTTGTCTCTGGAATGTATCCCTGATGGGAGCCATGGTTACTGAAGCATTAGGAAGTACCGTGAACAGGGGCATTGGAAGCAAGGCTCTCGGTCTCTCTGATGGCTGTTTTGCTTAATTTGTAAATGCTCTAAGGCCTCTTTCAGCAATAAAAGGCCGAGATTGCACAAATACCCACTACAAAAAGCTCAAGACTGGGATCTTGCCTTCCTAACAGTCCTTGGGGGCATCCTCAGCCTTTCTCCTTGATCTTCCTTTTGAGACCTTTCCGTTCCCAAAGAGACTTTCTTGGAGCCGGCTACTCCCTTTAGTTGCCTGCAAAACTCACTTTTAATGTTAAGTACCAAAATTGAAATTTGTCAGATCGGAACCACCCCACCGCCCCAAACATCCCATGTCCTATTTAATATGGCTTGATGTTCCTGTTCTTTTTGCATGACAGCACCCCTGAAAAGTAAATGAAAGTTCTCCCACCTCCATTAATAAAAATGTGTATAGTGTGCAAGTTTTCAAAATCTCCTGAAGTCCAACTCTGTAGCCCTAGCCAGGACCTTTGAGCTGAATCTGCCATCTGCCTTGCTGCAAGGAATGCCTATGACTTGCCCCCCTATACTGCTTTTATTCCAGGACCCCTTCACTTACCCTGCACCTTCTATCAGCTCCTGACCCCAATGTTTTCAGAGCTGTCTCTAGGAGCATTGACTTAGTGCCCTCTCTCACCTGTGCCCTTTAATGGTAGGGGCCTCATACCTATCCCTGTTGTCCCCCTGCCTCCAAACTGGGTACTTTCCCCAAAGTTTCACTATTCTGACAGCTCCAGCATTTCCCAGCTTCTTAGGCCTTTCAGCTCTCACATATTATTATCCTAATTAAGTAACAAACCATGTAGTGCTGAGACTATAAATGGAATCACATTTGGCTCATTTTACTTTTTCATCTTCTATGTCTAATCTACTTCCCTGTACTGTTGCTTTTGACTTTAAAGTATCCACTGAAGCCATGTTTTTCTCATGGTAGCACAGAATCCACACCAGGGGCACACTGGTGACTTCTTGGTTGGTCTCCCTCTCCTTGGCTTCACCCTCTTTCTGCAGATCTTGTCATTCTCATTTCCCTGAAACACTATCTTCATAAAGTGACTTTATGCTTGAGTGCCTAATATGACTCCATCTGCCAAGTGAGACAAGCCCAATCCCCACCTGGACTCTGAGACCTTTCACACACGGTCATTATTCCTTGTCCCAGGTTACTTTCCTTCATGCCCAGGTCTGCAGTGTGCACGATGGGTCTGATTCTGACAGTGTGGCATTAAGCAAGTCACTTGCTGACTGGCTGCCTCAATTTCCCCATGTGTAAAATGGGCAAAATAAGTCACTGCCTTACTATCAGTATATTTAAATACTTTGTTGATGACATAAGGGGACAAGAGCTAGGCAACCAGCAAGAGAAGAGGAGCCACTCTCAGACTTACTTCCCAGATGGTAGAATTTCAAATAACAAGCTTGAAGGTTAAGAACAAATGACATGTCATTGAGTTCTCAGTTGAGCTTCCCATTTGTGTACCACTGCTTCAAGGGCAAAATCATATCTGATTTGATTACAGACACAATAGATTTTAAATTTGTGGCTTTTTCATAGAGCTGAGGCATACTCTGTAAACTTGTAGAAATTCATAAATGAGAGGCAGACTTGGGATCCTCTTTAAGGAGCAAAACCATATGTTAGCCATTCCCTCAGATATGCAGCCAGTTCCTGGCACATTCAGCCAACTCTCCATGACAAGGACAACCCAGGCCTTTCCAAGAGTGGAAGGAGAGGTAGGCAGGCATGGTATCTTGGGGAACAATGGTAGATCACTCTGCTCCTGCCAAAGGATGCTGGGCACATGGAATCTTCAGGCCCATGATGTGAGGTGCCTGGGGAGAAGCGAGGGCAGGGTTGGCTCCAGACCTCCTACCTCTGTGTGACGCCAGCCCCACACTACAAACAGGCTTAAACCACGAGTAAGTGAAGGGGACTGCAATAGGTGCTCAGTGATCATGTCATGACTAATTTAACTCCAGTTGTAACTAGAATCTTGCCTTCAGAATGACTAGGCTTTTCTTCATTAAAAAAAAAAAGAAGGTTATTCAAGGCCTGAGCAGTGAAACAATACCTTTATCAGAAAGATGTTCCATCAAATAGTGTACTTCTTATAATAAGATTGTTTTAAATATGAAATATTTCTATAGCATTACAATAAGCAGTGGGGGTTTAACTGATCCTTATTAAGAACCAATAATGTAAGGCTTGTTTATATTCAAATCTGATGTGGAATCTGGCTTTCCACTCTACCCAGCATCTTATATAATGTAGGAACAATATGCACTCTAGAAATCAACCTCAGGTAGACCTGATCTCTTGTGGTTTTGGATGAGGAAACTGGAAGCAAGACCAGCCTGCAGAGAGCATGCTCGGTGCTCAGGGCCTGGGCAGGCTGGGGGCAGTGCTCCCTCCCAGCAAGGAAGCTGCTGGGATGCAAGCCTTAGGTGCTTGTACATTTGTGCTTCCTCAAATCAAAGCTGGGATGTGGAAGCTTAGGCCCCTCTGCTTAAATCAGCTGTGGGCAGATGGTGATGGGGCACAGGGTGACACTGGATAAGGCTAGAAAGAGTAGGCACAAAACTAATGGGCAAGTGTCAGGCTTTGCTAATTTCCTCAAAATCATTTCTGGCTTCTCAGTGCAAGTTGGATTTCAAACTTTATATAGAACATGTGCTGCTTGAAAGAAAAAGGACATTTTTCAGGCAACAGAAAAGTCCAACAACAGACTGGTCCCATACCAGGGCCCCAGATGCTTACCTGGTCCACTGTCCATTGGGCCACCTGGCTGGCCTGGATGTCAGCCACACCTGGCAGTAGTTTGCAGTGCTGCTCCCTGCCGAGGGGAAGGTCCCGGGAAGGGTGAGCAGACATGGAAGTCAGGAAGACTGACTGATGCAGGGCCTGCTGTGTCTGCTCAGCTGAGTATTCTGAAAGAGAGGCAGCATCGCATGAGCAGCAGCTCAGCCCTGGAGTCAAGGGCATGCGGTTAGCGTAGGTAAGAAACAGACAACCAATAGTCTTGTCTCCTGCTCATCACGATCACTGTCAGAGGTGTTCTCAAGCTCAGCCTGTATCACAGCTCTGCTTTAGAAAGTGGCCTAGCAAAACAGATGTCATGTAAGGCCACAAAGACTGTGGCTGTTTGCTTACCACATTCAAATCATCTCTGTGAGATATTGTTTGGTGGCCAATGAAGAACTAGTTTGTCACTGCCCCTGCATTCTCCCTCCTTAAATCAGGAGTCAGAGGAACCAAAGAACCACTCAGAATGTGAATGCTGAGCAGGCTAGCATACTGAACCATCTGGGATGTGTACGTGTAGAAGAGCAATTTCTTCCTGGAAGCCACTTCATACATCTCTACAGATGGAATGAACCAGGTCCACATCTGGCTTTCTCAATTCCCTGATGACACTGAATAAAATGTAGCACAGGGTCCCCATGAGAACTGGGGTGACATCAGCAGCTGCTGCAGATCCCCAGTAATATATAGTGACCTCAGGTGGGAATCTGTGGCAGCCAGGGACTTCTGGAAAGCATCCTCAGCTGAGATGTGACTTCCCTGGCACAGACACTCTTAAATCTGATGCTCTTTTCTGAATAAAAGCTCTGAATGTACCAGGGTAGAAAGGCACAAAGTACAATGGCTGCTGCTGGCCCAAGACTGGTTGCTCTTAGCAAGAAGCAAGAATTCAATGGGATCCATGCACTTCAGCCTCATTCTTATCAACACCTCTGTATTAGCTTTTTCCCTTCAAGAGTGACTTTACTCTTTATTTTTTGCATTGCTGAGAATTGAACCCAATACCTCATGTATGCTATACAAGCAATCTACCACAGAGCTACATCCCTAGCCCAAAGTGACTTATATATTCCAACAGTAATGTTATACAATCTAATACATTTTTAGAGATGTTTTGGTAAGGTGAGGGGAGGGATAAGGGTAGGTATTTGGAGGGGGCACTTTTGGGGGTAAATATAATCTTCAGAATCTACATACATATGAGTATTTTGTTAAAAACTTATATGATTGTTCAACAAATAAATTTCTCAATAAAAAAAGATATGGAACAAGAAAAAAAAGATGGAATGATAGATCTCAATCCTCTATTTTGCTTTGAATCTACAAATGAATAAGGAACAAAAACCACAGCTTTTATAATACCTCTTAAGATGCTTTCAATGATATCCCCCTAATCCCTCCCTACCCTTCCTGCAGCCCCCCTTCATCCCCCAGTTTCATAGCAATGGAGGGATTATGAGGATATCAAGGCAACTGGAGGGAGGGAGTAAGTGGGTTATCAATCCAGTGGGGAACCTTCAACTTCCATGAGAAGCCCAACTAACATAGGGGTAAAGTAAGGGAAACATGGAATCAGCGAGAACTCAAAGGGGGGGATATCATGAACTGGCATCAGCCTTGGCTTGCTCTGTCAATATCCATGTGTTCATGAATGTGTAACAACGATTTGCTCCAATACGTAAGACTATGTTGAATGAATAAAAAGAAAATATGTACCAAAAAAATGTACACAATGTAGTGTCAGAGCAACAAAGGACACATGAAAACCTAAAGAAAATTAATTCTCTTTTCCAAAAGGAAAAAAAAGGATGTTTTCAATGCATATTAGCAAAATAAAAGTGCTAACATTTAAAGAGACTTTTAGAGGCTGGAGCGGCAGCTCAGCAGTTACGGCGCTTATGTGGCATGTGCAAGTACATGGGTTTGAACACCAGCACCACATATACAACAAAACGTCAGAGTAACGAGGACCACACGAGAAACTAAATGAAATTGATTCTTTTCTCACTGCCCCTCTCTCTTTTTTTAAAAAAATAAAGACTGAAAAGACAGATCACCAAAGGAAATGCTTCAAGCCTTCTAAAAGTACACCCTCCACAATTCAAATGGCAGGTTATGTGCAATAGCTACACAATTTAAGGTCATTATGATGGTTGGTGTTTTACTAACTGAGCTTGAAAAGTTATTATGCAAATATTTCCACTTCAAATTAATCACAGTTTTTAATGGGTGAGCCTGACCTACACTTGACATGGTCAGTCACATAACTTTTAGTAATCGGAAAGGCTCTACGCTCTAAGCGAGCTGTCCATCACTGGGCTTCTCTGTACAATGCTGCTTTTGTGGATCTCAGCAGACATCCCCATATTTACCAATGCTTGCTGTCTACCCAGATAAAGAGACAGCAAAATTGCCAGCTTCTTCCCAATTCTTACGCTCCAGCTGCAACCAGCAGCAAATTCATCTCCAACTGCTGATTGTCCATGCTGACCTTTTTAGTATGTAAATAGGTTATCTCTGTGTAGTATGTAAGGCTGCAAGTTCTGAAAGGAAACTTCACATCTTCTTGGAAAAGTCAGTACCCTGACAAATGTGAATGTCCTTTAATGAAGTTGTCCTGTTTGACAAGGAGCACATACAAAACAAGCCCTGAAATCCAGGATGGAAGCATCATGAGGCCAGACTATGAACACAGCACTACAGAAGGCTCTGAGAGTTTTCCCAGGAAACCCTGAGTTAAAGACATGTACTCTTAGGGATTAAGACCTGAGCCCAAGATGGGGGTTTATTCTGGAAAAGAATGACTGCTTTGCTCAATGGGTTGTTTTTGTTAAGACAGTATGGACTTAAACAAACAAACATGTACCTGAAGACCATGCTGTGGGCAAATTAATCACGCATAATTTCTAAAATATATAGGACTATGAAAAGACACAATGAATCTTATATTGCAGAAATTTGAAGATAACAAGTGATAGTGATCTTATTGCTATGATTCACAAATGAAGGGTATAGGTATTAAAAAGTGTAAAAAAACATTGTTGTACCACAACCAAGGAAATTTTCAACACCATAATTTTGGAAGAGAACTATTTGCTTTGGGTACGGAGCTGTTCTCTTGAAAGTGTAGCTTCCAGTACCTGAACAGTATTAGAGTTCCTCAGTCCACCGTTTATCATTGTTGAGGCAGATTTCTGGCTCTGGAAGGTGGCAGATGGGGACTCCCATTGCCTTAGGTAACAAGATAGCCTTTAGAACTAAAGGTAGGGAGCTGTTGCTTTATGCTATACACTTGAACTCAGTTTGGCTTTATATTATCTATGACTTTTCAATATGGTTAACTGTACCCCTATTAAATCAAAGTATTTGTTTGGAGGGAAGTGAAATTTGGATCAAAGGGTGAACAAAACTTACTTGGAAGCCTACGAAAACTGGTGAATAAGTTTTGTGCCACAAGGGATCTGGGCTATAGATTCCCTACCTGGGTTCCAGGGGTTTTTACTGGGCATGAGGGTTTGTGTCTGTAATCTTAAGTCCTGGGGAATTAGTTACATGTTGAACACAGAAAGCATTTTTACTGTTGTCAAACTTACTGTACAAGTTTCACATCATCAGATGAAAGCCTAAAAAGTTTTTTTCTTACAGTTTGGACTCCTTGGTTTCAGTTACCCATATTCAGCCACTGTTTGAAAACATTAAATAGGAAATTTAATTTGATGAAATCTATTATAAACTTGATGAAATCTTGTGCTATCCCGCCTGAGATATGTGTCATCCCTTCCTCCAGTGTGTCCACTCTGTACACCCTATCTGCCCATTAGCTACTCAGGAGTTGTTTAAGGTATAAGATTGACCACTGTTATATAGCAGGACTGTGTTTAAGTAACCCTTATTTATGGACCAAAAGTTCAAGTATTGATGCAAAGGACACAACATGGCATAAAACAAGGAAGGAGGGATTAACTCTAGTACTATGTGGCAATGCTGCAGGGCCCACAGGAAAAAAAACAGAATATAGAGGGTTCAGTATTGGCAGTTTCAGGCAACCACTGGTGTCTTGATATGCCTTGTGGGAAAAGGAGGATTACTGTACTTAAAGACAAGAGTCAAGTTAGAAAAGAAGCTTCTGAATAACCAGTCTATCATCTCTAACACATGCCTGGAGTTGCCAGCATCTTCCAGGGAGTGCTGGGGTGAGGGTGAAGGATAAAGGGCTTAGCAAGGTCGCAGCTGTTGTAATCACTCAATGCAGGTACTATTCTAAATTCAATCTGAAAACTCCTTGAGACCAGAATTAATATTTTATAACAGAAAGTTGCATAACTCTAAATCTCCAGTAGTGACAAAAGGGAATGTATTTGGGGGAGCGTTTCATGGTAACTGCTTTGCCTTCCTTGTACCTTTACCAGATCAACTTTCTTCCACAGCTGACAGTTTGGGGCAGACACTTGGGCTGAGCTGAAGGAATGCTTGGATGATCTTGCCTCAGAGGTGCTGCAACATGGAGGGGAAGAGCTGGGTCAACCAGACTGCGTGGTTTCGGTCCATCAACATCATAGCAGAGTGACCTTGAATAAGATACTTAATGCCTATTCGTCGAAGGTTTTCCTCTCTAAGTGGGATAATAATAGTACTTATACCTTACTGGGTTGCTGTGATTAGAACAGGTCTTAGTGCATAGTGAGTGTTTAGTACATGTCAGATATCACATTACTGTTTTAAGACACAAAGGTTTTAAAGATTATAACAACAGTGAACATGGGGACGTATCATAGTCTCAGAGCCAGTGGGGCTAGGTGTCCCTAAAACCCATGAAAGCAGAAATTCAGACTGAGATACAGGACCTTTAGGGCCAAGTTCAGATTTCAAATTTGAAAAGTCTGGAATGGCAGTGCAGAAATCCAAGAGGAGGGAAATGAGAGTGGCATCCCCAGGCTGCTGACAAGGCAGGGTGAGGTGTCTGCTTCCCAGGCAAACTAGGCCCAATGTGTGGCAGCCTCACAGCACTGCTAAAATGCAGTGGGCCCGGCAGCTTGGTAAGTATATCACTCGTGACAGACTTTTGAAATCGGGGGTTGATTTGCATTATTTTAAATTTGTGCATGAAATCAGACTTTTGAAAATATCCACCTAAAAACTTGCACACGTATTTGTAAGATGTGAACACAGAGATTTTAACTTTTCTCCAAGCCCAATACAGCTTATATCATGTATTTGCTAGATAGTTGTTAATAAATTAAATAACACAAACTGTGATGAAGGTGTATGCAATCATGTGCTGTGTATATGATGGTGGTACCACTAGATTATTGTGGAGCTAAAAAAATTCCTGTTGCCTAGTATTTTTGTTGTACCCTTTCTTTTTCTTTCTTTATCTCTCTTTCTTTCCCTCTCTCTTTCACCTGGGATTGAATCCAGAGGTGCTTAACTACTGAGCCACATTCCCCAGCCATTTTAATTTATTTATTTTGAGACATGGCTTTGCTAAGCTGCTTAGGGACTGGCTAAATTGCAGAGGCTGGCTTTGAACTTGTAATCCCCCTGCCTTAGCCTCCCAAGTTGCAGGGATTATAGCCTATGCCACCACACCCACCTTATGGTGCTTTTTCTATGGTTAGATATTAAGCCACTCAAATACCATTGTGTTACAGTTGCCTACAGTATTAATATGGTAACATGAAGTACAGGTTTGTAACCCAGGGGCATCAAGCTGTACCATCTTGCCTAGGTGTGCAGCCGGCTCTATCATCTAAGGGTGTGTAACTACACATAATAAAATAACCCAACAGTACAGTTCTCAGACTGTTTTCAAACGATACATGATTGTATTGTCCTCAGAAACCATTCTCATCAAATTAAAAGGATGGGATTATTCTATCTTGGGGCAGCTTGGGTAAATAGGATTTCCAGATTAGGAAAGCACATTTTCCATGAAGCAGGCAGGAAGGTCACTTGCATGTCATCCATGTGGTCTGACATCCTGGCTCTACTTGCACCTACCATAGCTGAGTGATATAAGCTGCTTCCCAGTTTCACTGTCTCATTGCAGTAATGACTCCTCCCCAGCTCCTCAAAAATCAGCCAAGGAAATTCATCCTGCAAAAGCAGCCCTCCTACTGGAGGTTTCAACATTCTAATTAATCAAACTGTCCTTTGTACCAGAAAATGAAATGCATGTGTAATCCCAGCTTTGTCTCTAACCCCAGTGAGTGAGTGACGATAAAGTCAACTCTACATTTAGGATACCTTTCCTTTCTAGAAGAAGAGTACGAACACTTGTCACCCCAGTGGTTTGCCATTTGTGGAATTATTGAAGGTTTTTTTGCTACCATTTTTTTCACAATGGATATTTGTTTTAGATTTTATGGCATTTGAAATTTTTAATGAAGTATTTAATGATTTCATCAAGGTGCTTAGTTATTTGGAGGACTCTTGAATTTCCTGGGCCAACATGTTCAGCTCTCCATCCTACCCTAGGATCCAAAGAGGTCCTGGACTAGAACAATGGTAGATTTGGCCATGGATCTTGATTCTCTTCAGGACAACTGGGAGAAGAGTGTTCCATTCCATTTCGAAGGCTGTTTAGGCATTATCTGTCCTGCAAATGCAATAAATAACACCCCTTAGAAACATAAGTGTCATTAACAGCAAGAAAAGCCCAGTCAGGAGAGGGTTTCTTTCTCCAGTCTACGGAGATTGCCAGAATGGCCAGTTGAGAGTGGCATGTGACTTAGAGGCTGCCTTTTCAGTGACCAAACAGGCTGTGACATGAAGTACAGCACCATCTGTTTCCCAATTCCACATATTTTTAAAAAGTATTTGAAGTGTAAAGGATTTTAATTCATCTGAAAACAGCATGAAAGCAGGTCTCGGATTTCTTCTCTGCCCCTCACTGTCCCTCCCATTTCTGCTCTACCCTCGCCAAAGGAAGAAAACATCCTTTATGGAAATGTTCATTAAAAATATGGTTGTTTCTTCACAAAAGCCTCGCACAACAAAACTGAAGCGAGTGAGTCATAAATGGTGAGTCTGCATGACTGGGCCACGAGTTATTTTTAATCCCACTAAAAACAGAGACCCACTTCACAAGTAACCTTCCCTTCAATGAAATGGGGAGCAATTCTACTGGGTTCTCTGTTCCAAAAATGTCAAAATAAAAAATAAATAAATAAAATTGTAATTGGCCCTGAAATCCAATTATGAGATTTTTCTTGACCACTGTAATCTGTGTTAGCTCCCGACTGATTCCATCAATTTATCCAGCACTTGCTGAGCAGTTACTCTGTTCAGGGGACTGTGCTCCCTTAGTGACTTCTGCTGGAGAAGCAAGGAAGTGTTCAGAAAGGGCTATTCACTTGGTGATGGTGTTTTCTTCCTGGGCTCACCTCTGATCATGCTCTGCCTGTCAGTGTGCTTGGACCCATCATTTCTGGGCTACATCAGATTCTTCTCTTGATTTTGGTGCTTTAAAATTCGGTCCCTCTTCTTATCATCTCATCCGTGACCAAAAGGGAAGAACAGACCAAGAGAAGATGGAGCATGACTGGCGAGACAATGTCTACACTTCGTGTTATGCCTTGGGACATGAGCTCATCAAGAACAGTCATCTAACTGACAGTGGGCGCTCCAAACTTGCTATTTCTTTGATGCTAAGTCAAACCCAAATATGGTGTGGCTTATCTGCTATACTATGATCATTTCCTTACCCTCTTATTGTTTAGAATTCAAACACTGATATCTACTGAGTGCCATAAAGGTGTACCTATTAGTTCTCCCTCATCAGAAGCTATCCTTTACACCTTGTTTCATATAAATGTGGAAGATGAGGCACGAAATATCAGGAGTTTCCCAGGTACTGTTCAGTGGGCTATCAAGAAAATCAGAAGTTTAATGAAGAGCCCAGGATGTTCTAGATCTGTTTCCTATTATACTGGGTTGTAACCACTTGACACATGTGGCTATGGAGCACTTGAAATGGAGAGTGCAATTTGATTTGTGCCATGATATGTTTCAGATGCTGATAACTTGGAGTTGAAAAGAAGAATATAGAGACTGGAGTGGTGGCTCAGTGTTTGGAGTGCTTGCCTGGCATGCATAAGGACCCAGGTTCAAACCCCAGCACCACATACACAATTAAGTGTCTGAGACACAAAGGCCAGATGGAAAAATAAATAAAACTTATTTTCTCTTTCTCTCTCATTCCCTCCCTCTCTGTTAAAAAAAAAGGAAGAAGGAGAATGTAAAATCATTCCCTTAGTATTTTTTGAATCTTGACTTACATGTTAAGATGATATTTTGGATATATTGGGTTAAATAAAATATATGGGTAAAATTAATTTTACTTATTTATTATCTTAAATGTGGCTACTAGACAATTTCTGTGGTTAGGGTTCTTTTCCTATTAAATGGTATAGGTCTGGGAGTGTGCTGAACTATAGCCTCTATTGAGGACAGCCCTGGGTATCAGCACAGGCTAAGAGATTAGATGGAATTAACATTAGCCTTGTTGAGATAATAAAGGCTCAATGTGACCTTAGACCCAACCCTAGCAACCTCAAGAATGGTGGAAGACTTGAAGATCTCAGGTCATGCATATTCTCTAGAAGCACACAAGTCTGTATGGAGAAAGAGTAGCTGAGTTATTGTCTTGGCTCCACAATTCATTATCTGTGAGATATTGAGCAACGTATTTCTCTGGCACTCAGGTGATAATCTGTTGTGTGGATGAATAAATGATCAAACAAACACATTAACAAAATATGAACTTTTCCCATCAAGTACAAAAACAGTGACTTTCAAAACTAATTAAGAACCATTCACATAGAGTCACTTTTTCTAAGAATGTTGCTGCCACTCCCAAATCACTAAGTACTGAGGGAATCTGCAACAATCTGGCTGCTCTCTTTCCTTCCCAGGGCTTGAGTGCTGGTGGAGGATCAGCTAGGGCCTGTGGGCTTTGGTATTGCCAGGCTCCCTGCTGCCATCTTCCTGGCATTCTTCTCAGTCACCCTGTAACAGTCCCATGTGCCTTCTTACCTTGGGAGTGCTGCCTCACTCAGGGCAAAGTGATTGCCCTTTTCATGGTCTCACCTCTCCACTCAAGCCTGCCTTCCTCCATCTGGTCGAGATGCCTTTCCCCTCAGTCTTCTCTTGCAGCTCCCATAGCAGCATATTTGAAGATGCAAGGCCTCTTCCCCTCAGGCAGGCACAGGCTCTGACTGGGCCTGCTCTATCCTTGCAAGAGCAGTGGCTCTCCAGTGTGGGTGGTCTTGTTTCCTCAGTTTACTCTGTGGGTTCCAGAGCTGCCACCAATCCCCTGCTAGGCCCCTGGTATCCAGGAACTGAAGCCTGCTTCCTTCCTCTCTCTTGGAGGGGCTGCCACCCAGCCTAGCTAAAGTGTGGGACAGTCTTCCTGGCTTCCCTTGCTCAGCTGCCTCCATACAGGCACAATCCAAAGACAGATTGCCAAACACAGCAGAATCTGATGGAATCAGCCACTTAATCAGCAGAGGAAATGGCAGGCAATACACTTCCTGGAGGAGAAACCAGATGCCAAGACTACAATGGGATTTGGCCTCCAATTTCAATTTCTGAGCACAGGATTTGAGCTTCTTTTAATTTCATTTCAGCCAACACCTCCCAAATGGGTCCCCAATCCCAGGATGTCCAGTCCTGGGGTTCCTTAGTTCCCAAGACCTGGAACTTTAGGTACAGAGGCTCTGTCCACCCTCAAGCCTCATAATTCTCCCTCTGCCTGTCTGGGAGTGACTCATGCCTCCCCAGGGATGCCCCTGCAAGGCCCCACTACTTGCTACACTACACTGAAACTTTACTTTTCACTCCCTATTAGCAGAGTATAAATTCAAGGGCAATCATATCAAATTTATCTGCACAGCCACATGATGTAGCACAGATGTGACACATGGTACAGCATAATACAGGTGCTTAATACATGATGTGACTGTTGAGCCATCTGAGGAATTTTACTGCAGAGACAAATAATGCAGTGGCAAACGCTAACGTAGTCTGTGCCAGTGAAAACAATCAGTATCCATCCTGGGTTCTCTCATTTGCCAAAGAGACTCATTACTGAAAAGGTCGGGGATTGTTTGTGAAAGGAAATCTCACTCGCTCCTCAATAAGATCTTTGAGAAGCAGATGTCCCTTGATTTCATTTGAGCAAAAATGCAGAAAAGTCCGTATTAATTTTTGATATGCTAGTCATCCAGTAAAAGACTTCAGTGCAGGATATTTTTTTGATGGCTAAAGGGTGACCTTTGAGTTTAATATCCTTTTTTTGCACAGTCTGAAATATTATTAATTAACTTCTTAGATTGACTACTATAATCCAATCACCCAGCATGTATTTTAGTGTCATTTGTAAGACCAATCTCCTTCACTTGCAAAGGTGAGATCATAATTGAACAAACATGGGCAAGAACTTGACCAGAGTACTGGAATGACTCTTCTCAAAGTACGCACGCTTCCACCTGGTAATTTCCTATCCCTATTCCACACCATGCAGAAAAGGAGGAACACACTGTGGGGTTAGCATTCACAAATCTGAAAGGCCCTCTGGGAGTAGAAGACAAAAGAACACAATACAGCACATGGAAGTGAAGTAAGCATACTCTGATTCCAATAGCGGATGGCAGGACTAGTCCAAAAGCAGCAGATCAACTTGGAAGTATGCATCCCAAGATGCTTGGACCAGAAATGTTTCAGATTTCAGACATTTTTGGATTTTGGAATATATACATATACATAATACCTTGGGAATGGGACCTAAATACAAACATGAGATTCATTTATGTTTCATAGCTACCTTACACGTATAGACCAAACATAATTTTATACAATATTATTGATAATCTGGGGCACAGAGAAGTTTTCACCTGTGGCATCATTTTAATGCTCAAAGTTGGATTTTGGAACAGTCTGGATCTGGGATTTGGGGGTGGGAAAGCTCAGCCTGTAGGCTCTCTGAATTCAGGGCAGGGATGAGCACCCTCACCTAGGGCGGAGCACAGGACAAGGAGAGCACCAACCAAAGAGGTTCTTCACAGGGTCCCTTATCCATATGGCTCATTTCTCCACCCCCACAAGGCTAGGGTTGGGAAGGTGAAATGAACAAATGTGAGTCACATGCCTCACCATTTCCACCCTACTTGCCTCAGGGAGGACAAACAGGGCATTTTATTTGTCTTTGCAAACTCTACAGCCCAATATAGCACCTGCATAGGAGGTGCTCAAGAGCTCTTTGCTGACAACAAGGCAGGTGCAGATCCCAGGAAGGGAGCAGAAGAACATGTTCTTCTCCAATGAAGCAAATACTCAAACTCCCACTGTGTGACATTAGTGAGAATGTCTCGCTGGACCCTGCCTCATTTCTCTGGACTTCTCTATTTCCAACCACTGGACAAACCATTTGAAAAGGAGTCCACGAGTGTTCAGCTTCATCACACAAACCTCCAGGTAAGACTCCCACAGTCCAGTGTGACTCCAAGTTTCTCATGATCACGATGAAACATGGCCAACTCAGGGTACAGCATGGTGCCATCATCCAGTAGGAAGTAACTGGAACCACAAAGACTGGACCCAAGGGATTGAGCCTCAGGTGTCAGATTGTGGGGGTGGGGCACGGTTGCAGATGCAGGGATCTGTCAGCACCAGTGAGACTTGCTTCTGTGGACCAGTGTCCAACCTGGGAACAAGACCCCACCGGACACTTCTTAGTATTTTTTCTACTCCATATGACTTCAGGAGAGGAGGCTTCTTTTATAGATAATGCAATGGACTCAGGCACTTGGCAAAAGCTCTTCAGCAGTTCTTCTTTAATAAGGAGCTTCTCCATGTACAATACACAGCATCTGCATTTTCAGCCAAGTCCCTGAAAGTATTGTCAGATTTATCTAAAATCTAACATGTTCCAAGAATGCTACTGGGGACTCACAGAAACCTGATCAGAGGAGCACCTCAAGGTCACCAGGAATGACAATGACTGGGTTTGGCAGAGGTAAAAGACAGAAGTACCCCCACCCCAGGAGCCATGCATGCCACTCTGGGGATAGAGGGCTGCTGTTTGCTCTTCTTGTCCACACCTGGCACACAGTTGTCTCTTTCCCTGGCAGTGAGCTCAGCACAGATGCTCGCTCCTCCATGATGCCAAGGGCTCCCCTCATGCAGGTGCTGACGTGTTCACAGACAGATTTACAGAAATTATCCTGCTCTGGGTTGCTCTGAAGTCCAAGAGGTCTGTCCCAATGTCTTGGGGAGCCACTTGTTCTCAGGCTCAGGTCCTCCAAGACAGCTCTTCTCATTTGAAAGCAGTTCTTCATAGAAGCTCTTCCAGCATAGGACGGCCCCAAGGCCATGTGTCTTCCCTTCCATTCTGAGAGCGAACTTAACAGAAGCCAGGATGCCTCTTGTGGATTAAAAACATGTATTGTTTCTTAAGTGTCTATTGCTCCTTCTTCTTGTGATTATTCATTGTTAAAAGCATGAAAATAAATTAGCCTATGGACTTCTTTTCATATTTCACTTTTGGGCAGATTCAATGAGGAAGCTTATAGGCAGGAATCATGAATATTTTCAAACCTTTTCCTGCTTTGCAGAGAAGCCAGGTGCACGAGATAGGCAGGAAAAGGTTTGGAAACACTCACAATTCCTACAAGAAGGAAAAAGCCCAGTGGCCCTTGCCCTGGCTGGTGTGTGTTCCCTCCTTTGCACACCAACACTGGTTCAGGAGAAGCCAGCCACCCTGCAGGGTTGCTTGTGATGCACTTCTGTCTGGGCGCACCCTGATTCCCTGCTCCTTGGCCCCTCCCACTGGCTTTCCAGGGTTTCCTCTGTGACACAAATCAAATGTGTGCCCTCATGTATTCTGGTATGAGCTGCTCTCACACCTGTCTGCCCTGACAGTCCTTTGGACTCTTGGCCTGGTCTCACCTTCTTCTAATATGGGTTGTGAAGATTAGAAAATCATAGGCAGAATGGAAAATAAAATTAAACTTTTTTCTAGTAAATATTTTTTTCTTTTCAGTAAAGAAGGCATCAGTAATCTTAGTATTTTATAGTCTTCAGACTTTCCTTAAAATATTACAATTATGAAGAAACAAACAAAAATACACCAATTTTAAGAAAATCAACTTGTTCTAGAGCTGGATAAAGCACAAAAAAGAGAAGAGAAAGCTTTCAGTGTTGTGTGTATGTGTGTGCATACGTGCATGTGTATGTGTATGTGTGTGTGGGAATAAAAGGAGAAAACCCCCCAAACACTCTAAATATTTCAATGGCAGAAATGAGTATCTGTCACAAGTCAAAAAGAATTACTAAGCAAATAAACAACGATGGAATGGATTGGTCACTACATGCTGCATTTCAGCCTACTGAAGTCTGGCCAATGGAGATATCCTCATATATCTGTGACCCACACACTACTTGTTGTCACTTTCCACTGGGGCCACCCATCCCCTTGCATTTTGGCTCTGCTCTTGCCACCTGCCATTTTCTCATCTCAGACAGTCTGGACTGAGCATGCTTTCTCTTCACTTAGTTGGTGGGTTTCTTCACACTGTGTAACTGGTGTCCCAGGCCCGCTGAGCAGTGGACACAGCCACAAGAGGTATTTTGTTTCCTGATGATATATTAGCATGGGTGCCAAGAATTTTCAGTTAGTTCAAAGCAAGGTCTCTGTTGCATGAAGTTGACATCTTTCAACTAGAATCCCATGAAGAGATAAGGAATGAGGGGAATCTCTGGCAGAATTATTCAAAGACCTGGGCTTTGTGACCTCCACCAGAGGTCCTGGAAAACTGCCCATGAAGTTGAAGGCATGCTTTTAGAAGGTACAGATTGAGAAACATACTCTTTGCAATTGTAAAAACAAATCAGGAAAAATTAAGGCTATCAACAATTAGGTTTATAACCCTATTGTATTTATAGTAAACACTTGTTTCAAATCTTAATTCTACATACTCATAATATCTTGCAAAAATGCAGGGCTTAGATCTAAAAATCACATTTATCACATGCATGCTTAAGAGGGGCAGGAAGGTGTAGGGTAAGAGTTGATACAATAGAATTAATGAGTTTACTACTGTTTTCCATTGAGGTGAATACACCAAAGGAGAAAAAATTTGGAAATTACACTTTTATGAATATTAGAAAATGTAACTACTGGGCTTCTACTTTTTGATTAGTGCACATTAATCATACAGAATAGTGGATTTCATTGTGGTATATTTGTATATGCATATGATGTATTTTAAGCAACTACTTCATAACTACTTCAAACCTATCATGTCAGAAAATAACAAGGGAAGGGCAATTAAGGACATAGACTTTCTCACCTAAACAGAAAGGTGACCATTTCATTGGGTCTTTCACTTTCACACTTGTACAATAATATGAGAGACTGATAGATTGTGCTTAAGAAGCCTCAAGTTGCTTGTGTCAGAAGGCATCCTACTTTTGTAAATTAAGGCCTTAATTTCCCACGTGAAGGGGACTCCTTACGTGTAATGATATGGTAAGCCTTTTTTTCCAAGCAAATGATACTTGTATTCAAAACCCTACTTTATATCACTGTTGAAAATAACTGCATTCAGAATCAGTAATTTTCTCCACATGGTTACATTCCACTTGAAGAGACTGTGTCACCAACATGGAGTTGTTTTTGGGAGTGAGTACTTATGGATCACAGAGTTGAAGCATAACTGGATCACTGTTAATGAATTAGAGAAGAGGAATGCAGTAGCACCGACACTTAAAATAGCACCAAAACCCTTTTCTTAATTGCCAAGGTTAAGAGCAAGCTGCTAATATTTGTGTTTTCATGTGGGTGGGTGGGGTTTTAAAAAAAGCAGTGTTGGAAAATACAAGAATTTTAATAAAGCAAATGTTTGCAGAAGTGATTCAGGTGCACTTTCACCACACTCCCAAAACCCTGTTGGTTGAGATGGGGAATATTTAGAAATACTCTGCAGAGCTAATAAACCATTTGAAAGAGAAAGTATTGAGCCAAGATTGAATAGTGATAGAACACAATGGCAGGGGTGGAAAATGCACCCGAAATAAATGAGAAACAGCAAGTTTCTGAGGCTAGATGACTTCTTTCACTTCCCAAAAAACTTGGGAATCTTCGGGAAATAAAACTGGCCCTCATTTCTCAGTCTAACTTCCAGATGATATTCTAATAGTAACTATTCCTCAATTACACAACGAAGCTTTATTGAGTTAGATTTTATTCTAACTTGGGAACAGAAGATCATCTGAAATGTTTTTAAAGGCCATGTGAATTTATTAGGACACACCAGTGCCATTCTTTGTGGGAATGCAATGATAAACAATGGTGGCCACATTTCATATGACCAAACCGCAGTGTCCCTTGACAGAGCTGTTCCCCACTGTAAAGCACTCTCCACCTGGTAACTGTGGTTACAGTTTCATACACCACAGAAAAATGGTTTCTCTCCCATGTCTTTCTCTTTTTTATGGTTTGCACTGTGTTATTCAAAATGGAACGTAATGACAGAAGAATATGAAGCCAAAGAAAATGACATATATACTTAATTATGTAACTGTAATAATACTTAATTATGGGAAAAGTATGCTAAAACATTTCAGGGGCAATTCCATTTCTGATTTTTAGAAAGAAAAAGAGTCTGTTTTCCTCATCTTAATGCACTTAGCAAAGGTGGTGATGGCTGTTTATGTCTTCATTTTGTTCTTGGTGAGAACACATTGGTAATGCTAGAATAATTTGCATCCAGAGTGAATCTGAACTTTGCTTCTGAATTATTTTTGATCTTTGGATTTACTGAATCACAGATAATGAACTAGGTGTCTTTAGGAGAATTTTCTTTAAGGGGAAACTGCCTATGGGTAGATTACTGTTCGAATTCATACTGGTCAAAAAAAAAAAACAAAACAAACAACAACAACAACAAAAAACAACTACCGCTTGGGCCTCAAACTACCCTTTCTTAATGACCAGCAAAACACTGCTCTTGACTTTGCTGTCCTTTCTGTGAGCTCCATAGGTCAGCATCATGCGGAGGAGTAAGGATCTAATGAAAGATTAGGTGCGTTGGCTGAAACCAAGCAGCCTATTTATAAACTGCTCCCAAATTTAAGTGAAAAGCTCTTACCTACTCCAGGTTCAAATGAGAGAGCCAGGCTTACATGTGAAGACACAGAGGAGAAATCTAGGCTGGGGAAGAAGTCCATGATGGTTCAAACCAAGGGCAATAATGTCAAAGACCATATCAGGGAGCAGTGGAAAACCAGAGGGTGGACCTTGGCCAAGGCTGACCTGAAGAGCCCAAGAGGCAAGACAATGGTGTAGGTGAGGATGTTGTTATAAATACTGGGTGAGTTGCTCAGCTCATTCTATCTGCAGTGACTAAAATCCAGCTTCTTCCTTCTGTCCGCCCAAGCTGAGCACATCCCACAGGGTCTCTTGAGATGCCAGGCACTTTTAAGTATTTTCGGGAAGGAAAATGAGGCATGTAAAACGGATGGAAGTTCCTTAAGAAATCTAATAGAAGGCAGAATAGGCAAAAACTGGGATGGAGCTGCTAAGGGAATGCTACCTTCCAGCGAGGTAGGAATGGAGCTCTAAGGTGTGCAGTGTCTGGAGTGGCATTTCAGAGCACAAGAGAATAGGAAAGACAGTTTAAGTGCAAAACAAAGGACAGAGAGCAGAGTACTGAGGAGGGATAAGGCCGGGAGGATGCATCATGGACCCCAGGGGAGGTGAGACTTCGAGGGACTTATTTTCAGACTAGATTCTATGGTTTGTGGGAAAGATGCTGCTGAGGGTCAGAGAAGACCACATGTAGGTGTGACACTGAGCATGTGTGTATGTCCTAGGACCAGCACAAAGAATGCAGACCAGTAATTATTACCTGCCCTCTGCCACCATCCTTTATGTTTGCTACCTTCCCTTCCTGGCCAGGAAGTAGGCAGCTTCCAAATGAAAAGTTAGTGGCTCTCTTCCTGCCAGGCCTCAGGCTGCTCAGTGCCTTTGCTTGAGGACAGCAAGTCTAGCTGCTGCCTCCAGGTGACCTCAGAGGGCAACTGCCTTGGCAGCCCTTGCAAGAGGATCAGGAAGGGGGTGGGCCTGATGCCCCCAATTTGTTCCCTTCTTCCCATCTTTCTCGACTTCCTGGGCCAGAGTGAAGGTGAGGTGAAGTGAGAGGAAGGAAGGGAGCAGAGAATGCGAGCTTTCTGAAATGATTTTATTTCTTCAAAGCTGAACACAATGTAAGAATTAAGGAGTCCATGTTAACTTTAACCCATCTATACTGTGCCCTCCCCACTCAGCCTGGAGCATGGGAATGGACTAGGAAACGCTGTCATGAAGCGCAGCCCCAGGTGGCAGTGTTAAATAGACGCAGCTACCTCTTAGTACTTGCTGCTCCTATCTTTAGCATCCACCCACAATGGGCAACACCGACTAAGGAAATCCCCAAGCCTCACCCTGATCAGCTCCAACTCCCTCTCCACCTTCTATAGTGATTATAACAAAAACAGTTCTCTGGTACATATTTCCCAACAGCTTCCTCTCTGTTTGCCATAAAAATTAATAAAACAACATAGAAATTATTAAAAATAGGTTAGTGGAAAGGTGAGAAAGAGAAATTCTGAAAAAATTCTAAGCCAGTGCGTGATTTGGGATTTAACAAAGTGGACTGATAAACTAGGCCATTCAAATCTACTACACTAATATTTTCTCTGGCAGGAGGCAGCTTGCTGGATTTGTATTCAGTTTCACTTTAGGACTTAATTCCTTGTTTAAAAAAAATCTGGAGGAAAATTTTCCATTAACTGTAAATTTTATTTAGGCCTAAAGATACAGCCTAACTAACATATGCTGGAATCAATAATTAAACATAATTACATTAAAATATTAAACCACTGTAAGCTATTAGAAATAATGAGAAATTTTTGTGCATAAAACCATCGCATGACTTATTATGATGTTTTTTCAGACCCCTAATCAAGAAGATCTGCCTGAAATGGCAGAGATTTTGCTTGCAGAACACTGCCCAGCATCAGCAGCATATCAGAGTACTCGG
Source organism: Aplodontia rufa (assembly GCA_004027875.1). Classification (NCBI taxonomy): domain Eukaryota; kingdom Metazoa; phylum Chordata; class Mammalia; order Rodentia; family Aplodontiidae; genus Aplodontia; species Aplodontia rufa. The sequence continues at coordinate 102,602 of PVKS010002765.1, forward strand.
GGTGGGGACGGTTTTCCATTAAAGCAGGAGCATTAGAGGAAGTTATCCTCTAAGGGCATTCTTGGATGAATACTTCTGTGCCATAAACAGCTGAATTCCAAAAGTCATAATAATTACTGTAATTTAATTAAAATACAAATACAATTTTAGGTCATGTGGTAACAGAGATGGCAACAAAGGCTTTCTATCTTTGTGGGAAGGGCCCTGCCCTGCATGATGTACTCACAGTGTGAGTGGTATCTTCCAATATTTTGTTGTTTTAAAAACAGGGCATGTGAATTATATCTAATTTAAGTCAATTTAAAAACCTAGTTTTGGGGCTGGAGCTGTGGCTCAGCGGTTATGGTGCTTGCCCCACATGCATGAGTGCACAAGTTCAAACCCCAGCACCATGTACACAACAAAGTCTTGCAGCAACGAAAGCCACATGAAAAACTAAATTTCTCTCTCTCTCTGTCATCTCTCTTTAAAAATAACAAAAAAAAAAAACTTAGCTTCTATAAAGCACTTTGAAGAAATCTTGTCTAGTGAACTCTTTCTATAAATAAGAAAGGTAATTGTTAGATTACTGGATACCATTATCATCTTTAATCAATGTCCACAGTGATGAGGCTTCAATGTAAATCCTATGAAAATCTATATGGTTACAGGCATTTATAAAAATCACTTTGGCGTTTGTGTGTGTGTGTGTGTAACTAATGTAGAGTGCTAGATCATTGGTTCTCATTAACTGTGGAGATTTTGAATCTGGAAATCACACTAATTAAATGAGAATTTCTGGGTGTGGATAGGGACTGGGCACTGGTAATTTTACAGGGTCCCTCTCCCCCTGAGACAGACCAGCTGGTTTAGAGTTCTGGCTCTATCCTCACTACCAGTTCATTCTCTTCTCTCCTCCCATTGAGGGTGGGAGGTGCTTCTGAACAAGGACCTAGAAAGAGGAGAACTCTACAGAGTTAAAAGTGGCTCCCCTCCAAGGACCCCTAGAGGTCCTTACCAGGTCTAACAGGCCAAAAGCTGATGACGGCCAGGTGATGGCTTGTGGGCACACACCCCACTCACAGGGTCCCCCAGCTCCAGCCCACTGTGCCATCAGGAATGTGGGCCCAGGGCAGTTTGCTTTATAAGAGAAGCCAGAAATCTGCTTTGTATATGAAAATCTCTTGATCTTCAAATGCTTGCAGTGAATTTTAAATTTTATGGAAACTCTGTATTGGTCAAATAATCACATGCATGACCAAATGTGGCACCAAACATGCCAGTGTTCAGTCTCTGACCTAGCACAATAT